>JAPYZD010007733.1:339-13574 GCA_030522725.1 Ichneumoninae sp. B BG-2022a
TTTTCAGATTTTTATAACATTGGGAAGTGTTTGCAATTCTTGCCCGAATTTCTCGAATTTAGGCAAAATGAACACCACTCGCTCCAACCTCCTTAAGTATAGGGTAGAGCGGGGCAACATGGGGCAACGAGGCAAAACGGGGTTTTTGGGCAAAACGTCATTTTCCAATAATTTTTGGATGCCCGAATTCAAAATTGTCCGTATTGTCCGATCCAAAAATGATTGGAAAATTTAGTTTTTCCCAAAACCCCGTTTTGCCCCGTTGCCCCATTTTGCTCCGCTCTCCCCTACATCGAGAAGGAAGAGAATTATAATTAATTTTCACCCTTCCCGATGTACACTTAAATCGATCGCGGTTTCATTGTCGATCGCTGTCGAATATCCCGCCTTGCCGGTTATTCCCATGTCGCGGAATGTGCATCTTCTTTCGTGATGTTCGACCGGGCGATCTCCGACGGAACGGGTCAAAGCCGACGCGTAAGAAAATACATGCATGCTCAAGGGGGGGCCGGAAACATCGCCGGAAATTTCTCGTCGGTGGTCACGGTTCACCACGGGCTTGTTGCACACAACGATCTCCGACTCTCTTCCTCCCGATGAGGCCGATACGAGGCGCCCGCGGTGGCATCGGTAGCGGGCCAGCACGCCGTATCGCTCTGTCTACGTTGGTTCTATAAGAGATCGGCGGGGGGGGGGGGGGGGGGGGGGGGGGGGGGGGGGGGAGAGAGAGATCTTTTGCGCTTGTATATACTAGCGTAATGATGGTTTACGGCATCGGGGGGAGCGAAAAGAGATGCGTATACCGGTCGTGTAGGACATGCGGTGAGCCGCAGAACGCAACGTGCCAGGCAAAACCTCTTCGCCCGATCCCCGACGCGATAGTACAAGCTGCATACTCGCCAGCAGAGCGACTCGGAATCGAGGATCATTATATACCTTTTGAGCAAAAAAAAAATTAATACCGCTTCGAATAGAGTCTCGGAGGTTCGGCCTTCGAAATTTTGCTTTCGCCTCTGCCGCCTTATCTTCCATTTATTAATTATTAATTACAGTAGCGGGTTTCTTTGGCTCGCCTCTCCGCGTTTTTATCCCGGCGACTGTGATTGCTGGGACCGAAATTAATGCGATATTCATGATCAAGATTTTTACAAAAAAAAAATAACATTTTAACCGGTGTCTTAACGATACGGCATGCCTCAAATTCCGAATCTTCCGGTACGCGAGTCGTCGTTTTACGACCGTCGAGAGCGGTCTTGCACGTAAGGCTTAATTACCTCGTCTCAGACGCGTTTCTTTTTTTTCCCCCTCCGGTTCGCGAAAGCGCGACTGGGACAAAGTCCCTGCCGGACCGAATTTCGGAGTCCCCGGCTTCGAATAATAAATTTTCGATCCAAGCGCCCTCGACTCGCGGGTCGGCCCGGGCGGTGACAGATGCGCGTCAATTCGCGTCAGGGCGAAGCAACCGAGTCAATTTAAATTACATTACACATGCCGGACGCCCGAATGATTATTCTTCATTGGCGAACAGGTAGACCTCGGCAACGCCGCCGACTCGTTGCATCGCGGCCGAACAAGAGCCCGTTACGCGCCGCGTCGTTCGTTATTAGAGAAACAAATGTTAACCGCGCGCATGCGCACACGCCGTTTCATCAATCTTCGGCGCCCGCGGTGTCTTGTCTCCGTGAATAAAAAATCTCCTCGGCTTCCGATTCTCCTCCGAGCCGGTGCCACATCGGAACGGACAGGGAGAGCTCGGTGAACGCCCCGAGGGAACTCTTTCGAGTCTCGCCTATCGACGCGCGTCGGGTTTCCCGCCAAAGAAACGATCGGTTTGCTCAACGTGGAGATAACGATATAATTAATAATCCGGCGAGCCGATATCGACGCGACGCCGCCGAGGAGCCTCGACAAGATGGAGGCCCAACCTGGCCCATACCGATGCCCCAAGGGCAAGCGCGCGGGGGATAATTACTTCCATTAGAATTATTACCGATCGGTCCGCGCACCGCTGCACCGATCGTTTCCGAGGCCCCCGAAGAGAGAGATCGGCGCAAGGCTCTGAGCCACCGACTCTTCTGTACGGAGCCGGGTGATGAATCTCGTGCCACGTACCGCAGGAAATCTCGGAGATATTAATGATCGGAATTGCTGGCACTCGCCCGCCAACTGCCTTGGGATATACCTATATGGATTATGAATGCAACAGTCGTTGGCCGCATACCGCCATTTTACAGGGTACATTTATAAACGCAATGAAGATCCGTCCGGTTGCCTTTTGCGATGGGAAAATAGCTCCATGTATTTCCAAGGCACGTGACCCAAGTTTAATCACTGCTGGATCGCTGATCGATTGTCGATGAATCGGCGTTCGTGGATTTCTTCGTGATTTAACTTGGAGTGGCAGTGACTGGGGTTTAGCGGGTTGTGGAACGTTTTTATTTAGTTTTTGGGCCCTCATGCTTAGTCTTACCTTTATCGATTCGGCTCTGGGTGGGTAACGCGATCTCTCTCTGGAATACCGCAATTTTTGAGGAGCCATTTATATACGCAATGAAGATCCGGCCGGTCCCTTTTACGGTGGGAAAATAGTTTCGCTCCGTGGATTTGCAAAGTACGTGCATTTGGCAGTTTACGTTACTTTGTTCTTTGGCCCCTTACGCTTAGTCTCACACCCAGAAAAAAAATTATTTGGCGGCCACCGTTTATTAAGATTAAGTAAATATTTATTTCATTTAAGTAACTATTTACTTAATTAAAAGAAATATTTATTTCATTTAACTATT
The DNA here is from genome assembly GCA_030522725.1 of Ichneumoninae sp. B BG-2022a. Lineage (NCBI taxonomy): Eukaryota > Metazoa > Arthropoda > Insecta > Hymenoptera > Ichneumonidae > Ichneumoninae sp. B BG-2022a. The sequence continues at coordinate 3,123 of JAPYZD010007733.1, forward strand.
TACTTAATTTAAATAAATATTTATTTAAATGATATAAATATTTTACTTAAACTTAATAAACGGTGGCCGACAAATAATTTTTTTTTCTGGGTGCATCTTTACCAATTCGGCTCAGGCTGGCTAACGCCATCTCTCTTTGGAATACCGCAATTTTTGAGGAGCCATTTATATACGCAATGAAGATACGTCCTATGCCTTTTAGGCTGGGAAAATAGTTTCGTTCCGTGGATTTCCAAAAAATGTGACCCAAGTTTATTCGCTGTTTGATCGATTATCAATAAATCGGCAGTCATGGATTTCTTCGGAACTTAAAACTGATAGTGATAATGACTGGGATTTGGCAGTTTACGTTTCTTCGTTTTTTGATCCCTCACGCTTAATCTCTTCTATACCGATTCGGCTCTGGCTGGCGATCGCGATTTTTTTCCGGCACGCTGCAATTTCATAGGAGCCGTTTATAAACGCAATGAAGATCCGTCCGGTGCCTTTTGCACTGACAAAATAGTTTCGCTCCGTTCTCCCAAGATACGTCACCCAAGTTTATTCACTGTTGGACCGCCGATCGATTATCGATAAATCGGTAGTCATGGTTTTCTTCCCAATTAAAAACTGATAGTCTCAATGACTTGGATTTGTCAGTTTACGTCACTTTGTTTTTCAGTCCCTCACGCTTAGTCTCATCTTCAGCGATTCGCCTCTGGCCGGCTAATACGATCTCCCTCCGGAATCATCGGCAGGTCGATTTCTTCTCGTGTTCCGTTACGAATGCTCGCTGAGCAGCTCCTCCTCGATCTTCTCTCTCCGTACGTACATTCGTGCCGTTGCCGATCTTCGCCGGTTTCTCCGACTGCTGCCGCTGCTGTTGCTGCTGTTACTTTTCCGGGTTCACGCGTCGTTACTTCGGTACGATGGATCGATAGATCCTCTCGGCACTTTTCCCTCCTCCCACCTCATTCTTTCGCGATGAGAGAGGATCCTCGCCGATCGATTCCTACGATGTTACGGTCTTATGGATAGGAGTACTGCGGAAGCGATGAGGGTTTTTGCCGGTCTCTCGGTACATCTCGGTGCCTCTATTGCCACCATCGTTTCTCCTCCGGCATAATACCTGCACCCATACCATCGCCGGTCGACCGGGCTGTGCACTTCTTACTCTTTGGCGCTTACTGCCACCCGACTCTCGCCCCTCTTCACCGGCTCTCTTGTGTGAGTAACCACGATAGAGTTAACAGCCGCTCACCTCGACGAACAGCGCCGAGGGAACAAGCTCTGTAACTATCGGATTCGTGTTTTATCGCTTCGACGGCGCTCGCCTTCCATGTTACAATATAAATTTTTCATTTGACGATCGGGGCCCGACGATTCCGATTGACGATAAGGGTCGTTGACCCAATTCGCATTTCAATGCTCGGCGGCCCTTCGAGAACGAAGAAAGAAAAAAAAATTGGAATGAAGATGAAGTGACACTGTGGTTTTGCTGCGAAGAGTCCGTAACTGTGTGCAATGTCTATTTATCGATTAACGATAAATCGCTCTTAATTTTGTAAAAGTAACTGTGAGGTTTAATGAGATGAATCTATGAGAGTTGCGGTACGGCGCTTGAACCCTTGTCAGATTAATATCGATTCGTGTTTTATCGCTTCGACGGCGCTCGCGTTCCGTGTTATAATATAAGTTTCTCATTCGAGGGTCGGGACCGACGCTTCCGATTGACGATAAGAGTCGTTGACGCAATTCGCATTTCAATGCTCTGGAGCCCTTCGACGAATAACGATATAAAAAATAAGAATATATGTAACATAAAAATGAGAATACATACGGCGTGATTCTGTAGTTTTGCTCCGATGGGTTCGTAATTATGTGAACTGTCTATTTATCAATTATTATTATTATTATTATTATTAAACTTTACCGAAAGAAAGTGCAACGCTTATAAAATCTGCATCTCGTTAACCGAATACACTTTTTGTTATAAATTCTTGTAAATTCCTATAATTCTTTTAACTTATTATAAATTAACGATAAATCCCTTTTAATTTTGTTAAAGCAATTGTGAGGTTTAATGAGACGAGTCTATGGGAATTCTGAGAGTTCGGAATTTGTACGCCTCGTGTTTTATCGCTAAATTTATCATTTGACGATCGGGCTTGACGATTCCGATTGACGAAATAAAAAATAAGAATTTATATAAAATAAAAAGAAGAATAAACACGGCGTGACTTCGTGGCTTTGCTTCGATGACTCCGTAAGTGCGTGCAATGTCTATTTATCAATTAACGATAAAGGCCTCTTAATTTTGTTAAAGCAACTACGAGGCTTGTGAGACGAGTCTATGAGAGTCCTGAGGGTACGGAGCTTGTACCCTTGTCACATTAATTATCATCATCACGTTTGCCTTTGTGAATTGAGCGCAGTACATCAGCAGCAGCAGTAGCAGCATTAGCAGTCTCAAAGTTGTACTTCTTTCCAGTCTCTCTCCGCCTCACACACACGAGACCGGGACAGGCTTATCGTTCCTATTAGTATACTCATTGAATCTAATTTAATTACCTCGAATTAAAAATTTTCTCGTCTCTCGGTAATGAATGATCCTCGTCACGCGTTGCCAATGTAATTTTCATAGAACGCGCGTCGTCATCGTTCTGTATATCTTCATATACATATATATATATAAACATAATAAATATACATAATATATCTCTCTATAATATAAAAAGATTTCGCCGCCGTGTCAAGAATTGAGGGGGGGGGGGGGGGGGAAAAGACGTAGAAAAAAAAGGGGTTATGTCTTTTTTTTTAAGATAAGTATATATCTCTCTATAATATAAAAAGATTTTGCCGCCGTGTCAAGAATCGAGGGGGAGGGCAGTGCTTGGATGGGTGACCGCGATCACCCATCCAAGTATTGACCCGTCTTTTGAAGTATTTGGAATAATAAGGGTTTACGTTCAAAAATGGGTGCGAGCGCGCGAGCTACAATAACCCGCTACATATATATATATATATAAATCATATAATTTTTCCATGGTCTCTTTACACATCAATCTCTCACAAAGGACACTAAAAAAAAAAAAAATGACCGCGTCCTCGTCGGATCGCTCGTGTGTGACCGAGCCGACACGCAATAATGTTTGGCGCCGCCGTTAGAATAATAAATAACGCGAATCGAGCGTGGAACGCAGAAAAAAAGCAAACACAAGCGGAAAGAAACGATCACGCCGTATGGGTGTAAGAGTCTCGTGCGCGCTCGAGAAATCGGAGAAGCCTATATGGAGTCCGGGCGACAAACGAGAGGACTGAAAAAAAGCGAGCCGCTGCGATCGTAAACGGTGTATTAGATTCTCGGGTTACCGGTAGACCCTTGATAGTCGAGTGTGCAGCGAATCCCTTTCTCGGGTACCGCTGTACCGCTATAGAACGCCTCTTTAGCCCACATGATATACATACAGAGAGCATCGGGAGGATCGGCAGAAGCCGCGGCCCGAGGACACTCGTGGCTGCTCTATTCTAACTACTGTCCTGTCGCTCGCGCACGTGCGAAGGATCACATGTGGGCTCGTTCCCGAGAACGCGCGCGCACGGAAGGTCCTTCCATTGTGCGACGGCGAGTCACCGGCCCGACACACATGCACGGCACAATACTGGGTCGCGCTCCCGGGTCCGCGCTAAACCGTACAGAGAACGGGGATATGGAACAGGGCCAAGCCACCCCCTCGTTTAAAAGTCCCGCAAAGTGTTCCGACGATCCGACAATGCTCACGATGATTGCGACAGATGCTCAGGCAACTCGCCTACGACGCGTCCCGTTTCGCCTAGGGGAGAATGGGGCACAGTCCCGATTTTCAGCAGAATCTGATGGGTGAAAAAAATTAATGAAAAAAATGAAAAAAAAATTGTGACGGTTGGGCTTATTTGTTTGTTATATTTCAATTCTGAAGCTTATGAGGGTCCGATGTGACGGTCTAAAATTTCTGTCAGGGACGGAGCAACCTATAGGGTAAAAGTGGTGAATATGGCCCACCTCGATTAACACGTAAATGAATGATATATGGACCGGTCCATATTCCCGACTTTTACCCTAGACGATCTGGGACATCCGCCGTTCCACGCCGGTGGGGCAAGGTGCAATTTTTTTGGTTTCCACCAATATTAATGCTGCTCTGGTAATTTCATTGTTTTGGTTTAAAACTGCGTGCACAAATTGTTCAGAAAGTTTTGTCAATTCGGCCCGCGCTTCATTTCGCCTGGGGAAGAATGGGTCAAAATGTCGTACCCCAATTTTCTGCTATTTCTGTTGTGTGAAAAAAAAATGAAAAAAAAATGATGACGCTCAGTTTTATCTGTATTATTGTATTCAAGTCCTGAAGCTTATGAGGGTCCGATGTCCTATACAAGATCTCGCACACTGCTTTCTGCGCAGGTCCATTTTCTGGTAATTTAATTGTATTGATTAAAAATTATGATCAAAACCTTTCCATTCGGTCGATAGCGACAAAACTGCGAATGCGCCCGAACAGGAACGGAACATTCCACTTGGCAAGAAATCTTGCACACTGTGCACCACGCTCTCCGCCCCCTTGGGTCGTGCGCGTGCACCCCTTTAAAAAACACTCGGGCATTGCATACAACTAGCCCTCGGGCACCGATCGGGTTCTCCCCGATGTCGTTGTTCGCTCCCATTTTTTTGTTCGCGTACCTTGCCCATCCCGCTCTCGCAGCCGGAGCCGCTGCACTGCACTTCTGAACAGCTTCCGCCCTCCCGCAGGGCTCCATTCATCGTCGCTCTCGATTCTCGCCGAGTTACACAGGTGCAGCTTCACCCTCCGTCATCGACACTCGTCCAGCGGCTCGCAGTCGCAATAGTTCGCCTATATGGCACGAATCGGGAATAATAACGATGAAGCGCGCGCATGCGCACCACGGGGCGATTCTGTCCACGCTCCAGATGCGCCTCCGATGCGTTCTGTGTTTGCCCCCGTTGATGCCAGCTCGGCGTGACGTAAAAGTGCAAACAGGAACACGATGGATAGGGGAGAGTAGGGTAGGAAGGATGGAAAGGTTTTGTTAATCGAGACTATCGAGTTTCAGAAAAAACCCCCCTCTTTTGTTCGCCGATCACGATCGTTCCGCGCTCGTGTACGAGACGATATGCGTAATGCGGTCGAAAGGTTTGAAGAGCTTATAGACTGCAGATTGCGTCCGGATTGTACGCGCCGTTAACACTTTGGACGTCGGAAACTCTCGGCCTCGTTCACTGCGGGGGATTTGGAACATGATAGGGTAAGGGTGGTGAATATGGACTGGTCTATGTTTCATCGATTAAGGGGGTTAACTTTCACCTTAGCTTTTGCAAATTGTGAAATACCTCATCTGTTATCGATACAAGTAAGTGAATGAAGTTTTGGATTTTGGGAAATTTACATTTGTATCAACGCGCATCGGTCCGTTTTACCGCTCCGGTCCATATTCCCCACTTTCATAAATTGCTACTGTTAAATGATATCAAATCATAAACAGGACACATTTTTAAAAACCTGAAAAAAGATAGGTCATGATTCAATGAAACTGCTTGCAAAATTTTCTCACGTGATTTCTTTGTCGATTCGGAGAACATTGAACACCAAGAAAATGCGCAAACTCACACCCAGAAAAAAAATTCATTTGATGGTGACCGATTGAATCAAATAAATAAATATTTATTTGATTCAAATAAATATTTATTTGATTCAAATAAATATTTATTTGATTCAAATAAATATTTATTTGATTTAGTAGTAGTCGTAAGTATTTTATTGCACATATACGAATACAGAGATTCAAGGTGCAAGGAAAAAACGAAAATTGACAAAAAGATTGACAAGGTTACCAAATTGGACAGGCTTAACAAGATTAACATAAAGGACAGCTTATAGGCTCATGCTTTCATACACATTTTTTTTTCTTTTTCGGCGTCAAAGCCGTTTCCCCGACACCAAGGTATGACCGGTTGACAATTTATTTTTTAGCCGTTTAGCATTTCCGCTCTTAACATAAAACATTTAGAAAGGTAGAAAAATAGTACTGTGAGGGTTTGTAAATCATTCGCGTTTAACTATTTATTTAAATTAAGTAAATAGTTACTGAAACCAAATAAATATTTATTTAGATCAAATAAATATTTTACTTAAACCAAATAAACGGTGTCTGTCAAATAATTTTTTTCCGGGTACGCGTGATCGCCGTGAAACGCAAAACTCCCTTCTTTTACCCTTTGGACAGTCGGGAGCCAAAAGAGAAGTCTCCCTAAAATTTAAGGACACGGGTCCGTTTTGACCTGTTGTACCGTTTTGCCCCGCTCTCGCCGCTATCGGTAACACACCTCCGCGGATTGTAACCGCGAAGAGTGAGAGTACGATAATAGTATGTGCGTAACTCAAGAACCACCCAAGTGTATTGGTAACCACCTACTTAGAGGATTACAAATTGCAGACACGGACATCGGAGACCAGACGCGTAGAATTTACTTCCAAGCATAAACGCTTTCGTACGTACCGAACACTGGAAGTAAACATGTCTAAAATAGTTTTCCAGCCAACAGGTGTATACGTACAGGAGATAGCGGTCGCCCATGGAAGGTTCACTAGCGCCGCGGTTATCGGTAACCCGATAATCAGCATATACAATTCATGCCTGAAGTGTTGGCGCGTCGTACAGCGGGGCTCGCCGAGCTGCGCGCCTATTAGGGCCCAATAACGACGCGTAATAGGCTCTCGCCCCCTTTGGAACCGAGGAGTTCAAGCGTGCGCGCAGTGCCCAGGCCGCGTGTGAAGAACTCGCCGTGTTGAAACCGTCGAGGTCGTGTTTCTAGCTTCCTGATGCTCATTGCGAAGCGTGACTAAGCTCTCGGGAGTTTAATCTTTTGGGACTTGTATTTCTCTCCCGTTGGGCCAGCGGTCGCCCTTGACGGAGCCAGCAGTCCCGAGGAATACCTGAGCAATCCGAGAGATATGTGGCGACGAGCCGATCGTCGTGATTCTTTTTCTGCGGAGAGGCCGAAGACGCGCCGTGTCCTCCCACGGACGGGGAAAAAAAGGACCGGCGCGGCCCACCCCGAAATAAATTCTAGCGATGCGCCGCAATTAGGAAACGTGACCGACGCGCTCGTGTCCTCCGCAGAGCTCGTGAGAATCCGCCCCGAGAGGCGAGGACGTGTTCCGCGCAGACACCTTTCTCGTATTTTTCTTGTTACTCCTCTTCGCGCCGTCCTAATTCTCAGTTCGCACCTTGCTCAAGGTTTACGAAAAAGTGGCATTAAAATATACGCTGGGTAGGTGGCGCTCTGTCACGGGTTTTAAGACCTAAATGGTGTCGTTTTTGCGCCGGCATACGGCGAAATGTAGAAGTCATGACGAAAATTAAGAGATCGCGACTGGGTGAGAGATAGGGAGCGAGGGCGAAGAGTGTCCGAGCTCCGTACGGATGAGAAGGGACTTTCGCGCGGTTCGTACCGAGTCGCATCTTGTGTTCGAGATACAACGAAGGAGACGCTAGTAGGAAACGGGAGAAAGACGGAGAGTAAGACCGGCGGAAGAGACCTGCTTCGAAGGCTAACGAGGACCCCGCGACACCTCCTTATCGTTATCCTCGTGCGACCGTTACCGTTATAACTCTTCTGGGCCGTGAGCGGCGAAGCAACCGTGTCCGAGATCCTCGGGGCTCTCCCCCGAGGCGTTAATTATCGTACTCTCTGGTTTGTTTCTTAATTTTTTTCTTCTTAAGGTCCTCGTCTATCTCTCTTAACGTCGTCTCGTTAAGACCTCTTCGCCGTTTTTATGCCCGCTTGTCCTCACTCATTTTTCGGATACGAGGCGGCTGATAAAGTTCTTTCCATGACCGATCGCATCTTGCACCCAGAAAAAAAATTTATTTGACGGCCACCGTTTATTAAGTTTAAGTAAAATATTTATTTGATTTGAATAAATATTTATTTAAATTAAGTAAATAGTTACTCAAATGATATAAATATTTTTTTAAATCAAATAAATATTTTACTCAATCTTCGTCAAATAAATTTTTTTTCTGGGTGTGCGAGTACCAGGGACTTTTCTCGAAGGCGTCTTAAGGTGATGTGGCATTACCCCCCCCCCCCCCCCCCCCCCCCCCCCCCCCACCGGCCCGAGGCACTGTTTCAAGTTGCACCATTTCAGTGTGTTGCGTCAATGTGTCTGCAAACGCGAGATTAAAGGGATGAGTTTCCAACCCTTCCGTCCCTGTCAAGGCAGCGGGTAAACTTCCCGTTGCTGCCCCGATTAGTTAGCTGAAACCCAGCCTGTGTCACGCATGACCCCCTGTCAAGCTTGGCGACCAAGAAATAGGTCGATTATAATTTATTTTTTAAATAAATAAAAATATGTATTTATTTATTAATATATTAATACATTATTTTTAATATCTTAAATATATATTTATATAATTTATAATAATATATATAATTAAATATATATACAATAAACACAGTTATTAACGCTGTGGGATTTTTCAGACGGCAAACTATAAAGAAAATGGTTTTACTCGACATATTACCCGAAAATTGCAAATTTTCGGGGGATACAAATTTCAAATTTTATCCTAGATTCTTTCTGCCAACCTATTTTGCATTAATAACAATTAAATTTATAAGACATTAATCATGAATTACGAGTAAATTAATTTATCCCAGATTCTTTCTCCCATCCAATTTAGCATAAATAACAATAAAATTTATAAGCCACTAATAATTAAGTATCAGTAAATTAATAATTTTATTGATATCGGCAGTTTTTATTCCACAGCAAAAAATCAACAAAACCATAAATTAAAAAAATAATTATTGCAAGATAAGTAAAAAAAAAAATCAAATTTTATTCTAGATTATTTCTGCCACCCAATTTAGCATAAATAACAATAAAATTTATAAGCCACTAATAATTAATTATCAGTAAATTAATAATTTTATTGATATCGGCAGTTTTTAAAAATTAAAAAAAAAAATTATTGCAAGACAAGTAAAAAAATAAATAAAAAAATTCAAATTTTGTTCCAGATTCTTTCTGCCACCCTATTTTGCTCCTTTCTCGACAGCCCGCTTCCATATCCGGACGCGGCAACGACGAGTGAGTCGACCTATATCAAAGAGATTGACATTTCGAGATCGTTTGTTCTTCCGCTGCAGCGACTCCGAGTCACAGTCGGACCGTTTCTCCCTCGGGGGAGAATTGATAACTTTCGACGATCGTGGCTGCGTTTGATCATTTATAAAGAAGAAGAAAGCGCGGCGAAGAAAAACGGGCGGAAACCCGACATCCGACTGTCAAGGCAATCGGAACGTTTTGACTATCCATCTCCTCAATTGTATCGGCTACGAATACGAGGCTGACGAATTTCAACGTTCCTCAGAATCGCTTCGATTACGGGAACCAAGGGGGCGAGTCATTTGCCTGAGATATCGCGATATTATGCGATCCACGTGGATGTCAGCGATGCCTTTTTTGCACATATATATATATGAGGTATTCTATACGGTTTCGAACGGTCCAAAGCCCGACCATCTCCAAAAATGTTGTAATTTCACCACAATTCATGATTATTTACAAGAGGTTTTTGTCATTTTTTAAAGAATTTTTGGATCGTATTTTTTCGAGATATCGAAAAATTGAACTTTTTTTGAAAACCTCTATATCTTGAAAACTATCAGCCGTACAAAAAAACGCTTAAGACATAAAAGTTGCAGTTTTAAGTGAACTTTTGAAATCTAAATTTTGTTGATTATTTTGAATGCAATGAACGTCCATTTCTATGAAAAATAGACGACGATATTTTTTTGCAGCCAATGTGTCATGTTTGATTTTTCTTAAAAAATTCCAGAATATACTCTCAAGTGAATAGAGTGATCTCATATTTTTGTGTGGATGGGTGAGATACCCGTTTGATAGCTATGCTCCGTTTAAGATCGATCTTTCATTTTAAAAATCCCTTTTTTAATGAAAAATCCCCAATCCCTTTTTTTATTTGATTTTTTAACTTCCATTATTGTGGATAGTGTCACAATTTTTATAAAATTCAATGGAAAGTGATAAATGTCTCCCTTTTCTTTGAAAAATTGATCTTAAACGGAGCATAGCTATCAAACAGGTATCTCACCTATCCAAACAAAAATATGAGATCACTCTACTCACTTGAGAGTATATTCTGGAATTTTTTAAGAAAAATCAAACATGACACATTGGCTGAAAAAAAATATTGTCGTCTATTTTTCATAGAAATGGACGTTCATTGCATTCAAAATAATCAACAAAATTTAGTTTTCAAAAGTTCACGTAAAACTGCAATTTTTATGTCTTAAGCGTTTTTTTGTACGGCTGATAGTTTTTAAGATATAGAGGTTTTTTAAAAAAGTTCAATTTTTCGATATCTCAAAAAAATACGATCCAAAAA
>JAPYZD010007738.1:0-11840 GCA_030522725.1 Ichneumoninae sp. B BG-2022a
ACTTTTTTTTTTATGAAAATGATTCGTTCACTTTTCGGAATACATATGAATTTTTTCAGATTTTTATCTTTATTTTGACTTTTGCACATTTTTCCATGTGAAATACAAGAAAAATCAAAATGAAACATAAATATCTGAAAAAAATCATACGTATTCCAAAAAATGAACGAATCATTTTTATTAGAAATAAAAGTTGAGTTACCACATATTTTGATGAACAATTTATTTGTCAACAATTTGTTAATAACATTTTGAAATTATTATTATGCAAAATGAATCTTTTCAGTGCCTATAATAAGTATGCATTTTTTCAGATTTTTACAACATTGGGAAGTGTTTGCAATTCTTGCCCGAATTTCTCGAATTTAGGCAAAATGAACACCACTCGCTCCAACCTCCTTAAGTAGCCGGATTTTTAACCGGTTAATAACTACGGCTATTTATAATATTTTACTGGAAGCTTTTTATTTATGCTGTTGGAATCGTTGCATGCAGTCAACCTTTATACGTTGACTCTTCTTTTTTTCATCCAAAGTATTTATTAACTTATTTTTCATTAATTTTAATAAATGTTTTTTATTTCTAGAAAAGAATATTTCAACTTAAAAAATGAAATTTATAATTTTTTCCGATAGTTTATGACATTTTGTTTTGCGAAAAAAAATGTAACTTTGTAAATTAAATTCACTAAATATTTCCCCAACTATTTAAATTGTTTCGTTGTTTTTTATCCAAATTCTATTCGTTTACCTTATTTTAAGAAAAAAAAATATATACAAACTTTCCAAAGTAAATTAATTATGAACGATTAATATACAATTGGTCTTCAAACGATTTCTTGACTTCCATAAAGTTTTTGGAATTCCTACGATTGTGAAATATATTCAAGCTCGTAGCTGCGATAAAGATCGCTTGTCGAAAGAAATAAACAACTATCAACAGATTCGAGTAGTCAAATTAAAAAAATAAATAAACTTTTTTCGCCTGTATCTTTGTCTTTTATTTGTTATTTTATTTAGATTCGATGTTGCGCTTACGGATTGTTTACTTTCCAAAGCCTCAGACGTTGCCTCAGCGAATCGTCGACGAATACAAATCGCGTTCTACTTGGGCGAACTCTACACGGTGTCCCAAAGGATTTGTATAATTTTTTTGTCGGGTGTGAACGCAAAGGCGTTTGTAATTGAAACGCCATAACGAGACACTACGCACGATTCGAGGGGACGATAAGGCCGAACATAACCTCGAAGTCTCGCGAGAGCAAAATGCCAAACATTTTTATCCCGATAGGACTCGTTGGAACGATCGGCCGAGTGGGGCGCCGGTTGCGTTGTTACGCGAGCGCGTCCCCACTCTTCCATATTGACAATTTTTTTTCAGCTCGAACTCTCGGCCGCGCGATATTATATGCAATATATATGCATGTATATGAGGTATTCCATACGGTTTCGAACGGTCAAAAACCCAACCCTCTCCAAAAAAGTTGTAATTTCACCATAATTCATGATTATTGACAAGAGGTTTTTGTAATTTTTTTTCAGAATTTTTAGATCGTATTGTATTTTTTTGAGATATCGAAAAATTGAACTGTTTAAAAACCCCTGTATTTTAAAAACAGTTAGTCATACTAAAAAATTCATTTAAAACTGCAACTTTTATGTTTAAGACATAAAAGTTGCAGTTTTAAATGAACTTTTGAAAACAAAATTTTGCAGTTTTTTTTTTAATGCAATGAACTTCCATTTCTATGAAAAATAGACTAAAATATTTTTTTAACAGCCAGTATATCATGTTTGATTTTTCTTTAAAAAATCCAGAATACACTCTCCAGTGTATAGAGTGATGTCATATTTTTGTTTGAATGGGCGAGATGCCCGTTAAGATAGCTATGCTCCGTTTAAGACCGATTTTTCGTTTTAAAAATCCCTTTTTTTAATGAACAATCCTCAATCCCTTTTTTTATTTGATTTTTTAACTTCCATTATTATGGATAGTGTCACAATTTTTATAAAATCCAATGGAAAGTGATAAATATCTCTCTTTTTTATGAATTAAACGGGCGTCTCGCCTATCCAAACAAAAATATGAGATCTCTGTACACACTTGAGCGTGTATTCTGGAATTTTTTAAGAAAAATCAAACATGACATATTGGCTGAAAAAAAATATTGTCGTATATTTTTCACAGAAATGGACGTTTATTGCATTCAAAATAATCTACAAAATTTAGTTTTCAAAAGTTCACTTAAAACTGCGACTTTTATGTCTTAAGCGTTTTTTTGTACGGCTGATAGTTTTTAAGATACAGAGGTTTTTTAAAAAAGTTCACTCTTTCGATATCTCAAAAAAATCCGAACCAAAAATTCTGAAAAAAAATTACAAAAACCTCTTGTAAATAATCATGAATTGTGGTAAAATTACAACTTTTTTGGAGAGGGTCGGGATTTTATCCGTTCGAAACCGTATGGAATACCTCATATATTGCATGCATGTGGTTCAAGCTTTAGCTCCGTGCGACTTTGCCGCGTTGCTTCATTTTGTTTCGTCCCGGTGCAAAATTCTACAACATTTCGGCCTCATTTTTAAAAATTCTTAAATTTTTTTATTTAATTTTTTTAAAATAATAAAAAACATTTCGAATTCTTGTCGGAAGATTTCAAGGGAAAAAGTAGCTTATCTTCATTCCCTTAAATCATAGAAAAAAAAATGTTGATATGAAATATCATTTATCTTTGCCTAATCTTCAATTTTTATTGTTTTATTTTTAATTACAATGTATTATTATTTTATTATTTTTAATAATAAAGAACATACTTTAAAATGAGCGAAAACGATTATCTTCCGCTTAAACCATTATCGAAAAAAGAAATGTATATTTTTGTGCAGATGTCCGTCTGCAGAAAGGCCGAAAACCTCTGGAGAAGAAGTCTTTCTATCTCGACATAAAGAACCATGGGCTCTCGGCCAACCTAGAGGCTAAAATCAAGGATCTCGGTGGGGTAAGTTTCTAACCCATAATACACCCGTTTTTTTCTCCGTATATTCGGCTCGTGTCATGCCAGAGGCCTCGAAAAAGGGGGGGGGGAGGTCGAACGAGAGTTCGTCACTGCAATTGCAGTGACCCCCAATGGACCAATGCGAGCTTATCGATTGGTTAACGCGACTTCCCAATGTATATTTCGGTCCGGCTGTGCGCCTCCCTTTTCCCGCCAATTCGGGCATCGCCGCTATACCCGAATCGTCGTAACTGTATCAAAATTCTATCCTCCCTAAATCCAATCTTAAAAAAAAATATTACATCTCTAAAAATCTCCGTTTTCCTAAAAACAATTTGCCGGCTCTCCTCGTCCGAATTTCGCGGGCGACGATTTTTCCCGAGTAGAAATATTTGTCGCGACAAAAAAGCGTTTCATTCAACAGGAGACCGAGCGGCTCGGTCGTGCATCGGCCGGGTCATACGCCGCTGTTGCTAAGCTGCGCGGGGCTCCGCCCTCGCCCCTCCCCCTCCCCCCTCGCCGCGCGAGCCTTCCCCAAGAATTTTCGACCCACCCCGAAATCAATGCCCAGAAAAAAAGAGACTAAAATCATAAATTTTCTGTTGACAAACAATCGACGAAATAAACGGCATCGGCGGGACGCGCGGCGCGTGAGGCGCGGCGGGTGCGCGCGCGCGCCATCTCGCGGCGCCCGCCCGAACCGCCTCGCCGAGACGGCGAACCTCTCAAAAACAAATGCAGCGGAAACAAAACGGAAGCAACAAAAAATTAAACGCAATGTTCCTCGATATCAAAACTCTGTCGAAAAATCGGGCGATCGGTTTGTTCGTCGAATCGCGACGATCGCTTCGACGCTTTTTTTGCGATATTTCGTTCTATATCGTCGGCGCGGCGCGCGCGCCGTCTGCGGTCGGAATCGCGAAGCTCTTAACGGCGAATGGCCATTTTGTGCGTGACAGTTCTCCGAGTCCGAGCCTTTGCGTCTCGTCGTGAAAACACTTTTTTTTCCTCCCGACTCGTCGCACCGTCGACGACGGGCTCGACTGTCGACGGATTTTCAAAAGTTTCCCGAACCGCCCGGGGAGTCGGGCGAGCGGTCGAAAAAAAAAAAATTGTGCGTGTCCGTGTTTTACAAAAAACTGTGCGTGGCCGTGTTTTTTTTTTAAATATTATTTTTATTGTATTTCTCTCGCTGTAAAATAATGTATCGAACATCCGGCTGTGGGCGCCAAGTCGAGTTTCGCGAAAAGGTTCGGTATCTTGCGGGCCGCGCTTGACAGCGGAGCCGAGCTCCGGAACGCTCCAGTGGATTTTTCAGTTACACGTAAGTGCGGCGGTCCGAACGGGCGACTCCGCCAGTATCGACGATAGCGGGTTTTTCGTCGCTTCGCCGTCGGGAATCTGCGCTGAACGCTTACCTCCCCCTCCTCCCCCTCCCCCCCTCTCGATGTGCTGTGTGCCGAGACTAGTTCCACGAAAATCTCTTCGTGTAGGCGCGTATATTTAGAATGCACACAACTTTGCAACAATGCAAACTCTGCTGTGTGCTTCTTTTCTTTTCTTTCTTTTTTTCTTGCGTTTCTTCTTTTTTATTTTGCTGTTTGACGAAAGGCGAGTCGGAACGAAAGACTGACGTTTTTCTTTCTCGAAAACTAAAATGATTTCTGCAGTTGGATGACTTTTTTTGTTTTAGTCCTGAAAGCATGTAAATTTTTTTTTTTATCGTCGCGAAGATGAGACCTAAAATTATGAAGTGAAAACTTAAACTATGGAAGTAGAGAGTGTTAGTTGAAAAGTTATTGGAAAACTATTGTTATGTTTTATAAACATGTTTTCATTCTATGCCACGCTATGTTGTACAAAGGGGCTTGTCCTGTTCAAATAAATAAATAAATAAATAAAAGATAGTCAGACTTTGCGGATGAACTGTTTCGATTTTCTTGTAGCCCAGGCAAGATTATTTTTATTTTTATATTAAACATCTTTGGGTCGAAATTATTATTATTATTATTATTATTATTTTGTTACTATAAAGGGAAGAAGAACTCAGCTAAGACAAAGTGAAATCTTTATTCTCAGAGAAAAAATAAAAAATGAATAAATGAATGAATAAAATTCCTGGGGTCTTTGCAGCGTTGTTATATTTTTTTTTGTTTACATACTTGACAACTGTGGCACGTTAAATGTGGTAAAAATTTTCTGACTCGGCTCTTCACAACAAATATATATATATACGCAAATTTTTATACTTGCAAATTTTTCAAATTTTTCACCAAAAACTTGTCGGAGCAAAAACACAATTTCCCATATAAAAAAAAATATGCTGTACGTAGAGACTAGTATATTTGGAATGCACACAACCTTGCAACAATGCAAACTCTGCTGTGTGTTTCTCTTTTGTTTCTTTTGTTACAGTTGACAAAAGGCCGCAGCTAGTCTCGGTCAGAACGAAAGACAAATATTTTTAAATATGTTAAAATATTTTTTATGTGTTCTTGCGTCTGCAATTCGGACTGAGAGTTGGGTGATGTTTTTTTCTTGTATGGGAATTCATGGTTTAGCTCCGATGAATTTTTGTCACAAAATTTGAAAAGTGTAAAAGTTTGGGTGAATATACATATTTTTTTTTTTTTTGGTTGCTCCGACGAAGTAATATTTTGAATGACAGTAGTTACATTTTTTTTTTATGGATACAAATTTACTCTTAGCAATTTGAGATGAAAATGTTGTGTTTGTTGTTTCAGTCAACGGAATTATTTCTGATAAAAAGTGTGACTCTGGTGGTGAGCGACAGGGCGGACCAATTTGGGCAGAGGAACTGTGATAAAGGAAAATGGGGCTACGGCAGTGGAGCGAGTGGGGGGCCCCCCTCGCTGAGGAGTGTCGAAGTCCCAACTCCGATAGCCACGCCACCCACGCCCTTCGGCGGTGAATATCCTCTGTCAAATTCGACCAATATACGGGGTCAAACTGCCCAAAGAACGGTGAGAAACAATTTACATTAAAATCGAGCAAAAAGAAACGAAACAAAATTGACCTGAAATTTTAGATCATTGTATTTGAAATTTTGGATCATCATATTCGAAATTTTAGATCATTTTATTTGAAATTACAGATCATAGTATTTGAAACTGTAGATAATTTTATTTGAAATTATAGATCATTCGATTTTAAATTGTAGATCATATTATTTGACATTTTAGATCACTTTATTTGAAATTTTAGATAATAAAAAAAAATTATGTAATTTTCTATTTGATTTCAATATTTTTTTATTCTTACCACAGAAATCGCGAGCGGATGCAATGTTGGAACGTGCTCTGACACAGCCGCAACAGTGTTCAGTAGATCCGCTCAAAAACGCCCAGACCTGGGGCATTCCGATTTGGGCTACGAAGAAGCTGCAGGCTTGGCTCGAGAAGATTTACGAATCTCTGAGGGACAGCGGTAACGCGAAGCGAAACACTGAACAATCCAACAACGAGAAGAGTCTCAAAGTCAAGCATCTAAAGAATTCTTATATAAAGTTCGAATCGTTCAAAAGGTTTGCATTCCTCCCCGATAAAATTTAATCGAATTTCTATAGAAACGAAAAAATTTGTAATAACAAATTTAAAAAAAAAAAAATTCAGATTTTTCGATGTTTTAATTTTTATATTTATTTTCAGGGACACAAGACCGGTGTTCTTGGAGTTGCCTCTGTGGCCAAAGCTAAACTTCGACGGTGATCCAGGTACATGCCCGTTCGACACTAGAGTGCGAGATAAAAAAGTGAACAAGGAAGAGAGTGTCTCCTTGTTGAACAAAGAAAAGGTACGCGAGCGCACGAAGATGTTGCCAGTGCACAACTATAGATCTATATATTTTGTGTATATACAGATCTATGGATTTTGTGCACATTTAGATCCACGGATCCTGTATAGTCTGAGATCTATAGATCTTATAGAGATTTAGATCTACAGATTTTACATAGATTTAAATCTATAGATCTTGTTTAGTTTTGGATCTATACATTTTGTACAAACTTCAATCTGCAAATTTTATATTGATTTGGATCCATAGATCACGTACAGATTTAGATCTAAAAATTTTACATAGATTAAAATCTATAGATCTTGTTTAGTTTTGGATCTATACATTTTGCACAGACTTCGATCTGTAAATTTTATATAGATTGGATCCATAGTTCTTGCGCCAATTTAGATTTATAAAACTTGCGTGGATTTAGATCTATAGATCTTGTATAGACTTTGCAGAGATTTAAATTTATAGATTTCGTGCAGATGATTAAGAAATTTGGATGTACAGGTCTTGGACAGATTTGGATCACCAGACAATTAAAAAAAAATTGATCTATAGATCTCGTACAGATTTAGATCTATAGATCTTTAAAAAATGTCGATTTATGCATTTCTTTTTAATGCATCGGTTAAATATATCGGTTTGCGGATAAAAAGTCAATATATTTTTAAATGAACTTTTCATAGAAAAATCTACTAAACCGCTGATAAACTAATTTTATTCAATACTAAATTGCAAGAGCGCAAAAAAATACATCCGTTCGATAAAATAACTGTTATAAAAAAATGAATTTTTCAGGGCAAAGAGATGACTCGTAGGCCACGCGCCACAGCAACACGTGCCCGCAGGACAGAACAGTTGGTCGCCGGTTGCTGCGAAATTTGCCGACAGGATTACAGAGATTTGTCGAAGCATGTGCAAAGCGACAAGCATCTCGCCTTCGTCCGCAACGACGACAACTTCCTGTCGCTCGACAAGCTCATCAATGCCGGCGCCAGCGTCGAAGCTTTTCTCCGGGCGAATGAAGTGGGGTACGAAAAAAAAATTCCTACAAACGAAACCCTTCTTGCCGACAATACAATTTACAAAATAAATAAACAAAAAATATAAATATAATATAATTGAATTGAATATCAATATGCAATTCAATTCAATCTAAACGCTATTTGTACACCCCCAGTTTATTATATATTATTCATTATATATTAACAATATAAATATAAAATAAGCAAATAAGTAAATAGTAGTCATGAATATTCGTATTAGTCGAATTTTTTTTAATTATTCAAATTTTTGAATATACCATTCAAATTTTAAATTGAATCAATATTCAATTCAATTCAATCCAAACGCTATTCACACCCTAGTTTATCATACACTATTAATTACATAACAATAAAAACATAAACATAAAAATAAATAAATAAGCAATACATTACAATTTTAATAAATTAGTAATAAATAGTAATACAATATTATTTCTCAAATTCCACAGAGAGGACTGCAACCTCTTTCCGGACGGCGACCGGAGTCTGCACGCGGTGGAGCTGGAAGACGGCAAGGCGAACAAGTCCCCGAAGGCGGATCTCTCGAATTTCGGTGTCGAGGACATAAAGATGGTGCAGTGCAACGGCGCCCGTAGAAACCTGAATCTGAAGCTTAGTTCGCCGCACAATCTGCGCACGCGAGCGAAGCACGAGAGCGGTCACTTGCTGCGCTCCAAGGGGAGTCCGTGGCACGAGCTGCCGGACAAGACCGAGAAGTTCTACGACAAGTTCGAGGGTTTCACGATAAAGAAGCGCTCGAAGGGCACGATATGGATCGAGGAGGACGACAATCCCTCGAAGAAGTGTTCGCGCCTCGAGGATCTCGAATCCGCCCCGAAGGACTTCGACCACCCCGACGAGATCCGCAAAGCGGACTCGCCGGACGAGCGATTGCTGCCGAAGCTCGAGCGAAACGACCTCGCCGACGAGCTCGACGCCGACCGGATAACGAACATCCCGCGCCTCGAGAAGGAAGCGCCGGACAAAGCGACCGTCGAGAGCTTCGCCGTGTTCGCGCCCGAGTTGAACAGCGACGACTGCAAGAACGGCTTCAACGGCTTCGAGAGAACGCCCGAGAGTTTCCCGGAGTCTCAGTTGCCGGGCAACTCCGGCAGCCCCACGACGGCGAAGCGGCCCTCGCCGACCCGGGACAACGTCGTCGACGACCTGGAGAGAAAAGAGCTCGAGATTGTCTGCAACGGTCTCGAGGAGAAAAAAATCGAGGACCCTCGAGACGAGAAGCCGAAGCTGAGCAGGATAGGAAAGCGCGCCCGGGGTTTCCGGGGTCGGCCGCGTCTCTCGGTGGAGGAGCGTCTGATCGAGGACAACCGGGCCTACTACAAGGTGGAGGTCCTTGGTAACAAGCTCCGCTCGAGCACGGGTCCGTGGAGCGCGTCGAGGGCGCACGAGCCCGAGCCCGTCCTGCCGAGCGAGCCGAAGCGCGACGAGCCCTCCAGCGAGAAGCCCGTCGTCGTTCGCTTCAAGAGGGTCCGAAGATCGGAGCTCTCGCTGCTGAGCGATGAGGCCGAGTCCTTCATGTTCGGCGAGCCGAAGCGCGAGGACTCGAGCAGCGAGGCGAGCGACGACGAGAGCAGCGTAAATCCGCGCGAGACCGAGACCGACTGGGACTGCGACAACGAAAACCTGACCTTACCGAGCTCACCGATGGTTTCGAGCTCGCCGGTAAAGCAGGAATCCGCCTTGCCCGAGGACGACTCCCAGGACTCCGTCTACGCGGGTCGAGCGAGAAAGCGCCGAAGGACCCAGACGGAGGCGCTCATAAAGGACAACGAGGACTACTACAAGTTCGAGACGCCGGGAAGCAGGCTGAGGTTTCAGCCGGCGAGTCCGGCGAAGGATCGGCCGGGCACCGGGCCGGAGCCGGAGCGGCTCTATCCGTCCAAACCTTCGCCCGAGATCGAGAAGATGCAATTCTCGTTCGAGGCCGTTCCGAGGTCCGAGCCCTGGTACCAGACCTACCAGCGCCAGGACGAGGGCGCGGAGTTCTGGCACTACTTCAGCGAGGCTGACGAGCGAAAACCCTTTCTCCTACCCTACGAGATCGAGAACTTTCACGAGACCCTGGCGAAGATCTGCCAGCGGAGCGGCAGCGAGGCGAGGAAGAAGGCTCGCTCGAGGCTCAACGGCCTCGGCCGCTCCCCGAGGAAGAGCCCTCGATGTCACGCCTCGACCCTCGCGATAATGTCGACGATAATTCGCAAGCGAGAGACCCAGACGACGAACCTCAGCGTCGTCGAGGAGGAGAATTCTCCGAGGTGCTCGAGTCGCGTAGCGACGCCCAGACCCGAGCCAGGCCCGGCCCAGCACCAGGTGCAACCCTCCGAGAATCCCAGGTCCGAGGTCGACCTCGAGCTGCGGGAGATCGCGAAGAGCATCGACGAGATGCTCGGCGGCGACCCCGAGGTCGACGACTCCTTCGAGGCGGCGCTCGTCCAGGTCGACGAGGCTCCGAGTCTGCCCAAAGGTCCGCCACCCGACCTCATCGAGCTCCTCGACAGTTGCCACGAGTTCTACAACTGCCTGGAGAACTCCTCGTGCGCGAGCAGCGAGTGCGGCGAGCCGATCGAGTCGCCGCTCAAGAGGCGGAAGCGCCGGAAAAATCGGACCGGTTGGCCGGGAATCAAAATGCGGAAGAAGCTGCAGAACAAGCAGCTTCTTCACGAGGCCTTCGGAGACGTCCCGGTCGGCAAGAAGACCGAGGAGGAGCCGAAGGACGAGGGCGACTCGAGGACTTCCGGTCTGCCGCCGAAGCCCGAGGACGAGCTCGAGGCTCGACCTGAGCTCGCCCATCCGCTCCAGTGCGGGACCGTCAGCGGCAGCGAGGATCTCCTCGGCGTGTCGTCCGAGAACTCGGTGACCAACGACGAGAACCACGAGAACCTCCGCCGACCGGACAGCAACGCCCAGCCGAGCCGGGGCCAAGCGGACTCGAAGACGAGCCGCAAGCGCCAAAGACCCCGCGCCGGCTCCTCCGAGACGATCGACTCGAGGCTCGAGATCGAGAACGAGAACGACTCGGTCTACGTCAACTCGTCGATGATGAGGAAAAATTACGGCCTCGCCAAGCGGCGGAGGACGAGGGTCGTCGAGAGCGAGGAGGCCGAGCGGCGAGAGGCGACGAGCGGGAAGCGCTCCAGGAAGCGCCAGCGACGGCGAGGAGGCGAGCTCGGCTACGAGGAGAACCGCAAGGACGATTACTCCGCTGGCATCAGGCCGGCGGGCAGAGCGGGCGTCAAGAGGCGCGCCAACGAGGCCGTCCAGGCGGAGACCCAGGACGCCGATCTGGAGTGCGGCGGCCTCGCCGAACGCGTCAGTCCCTCACTCATGTCCAGCACCGAGATGAACAACCGACGATCGAGCATGGAATTTCAGCCGGTCGTCAGGATGATGAAGATCGAGGATCAGGTGGAGATCGATCACAGTATTCTGTCGGTTACGGTGGCGAGCAACAGGAGGCTCAGAAGCTCGAGCTCACCGAGATCGAACGCTCAACCACCGGCCAAACGCTACAAACGGTCCAAGGGCCCCTTCGGACGGTGGATCAAAAACAGTTGAAAGCAAAAGGTCGATTTATTGAAAAGAAAAAGAAGAAAAAAGAATTCTCAAAAAAAGTGTTTTTTCTTTTGAAAATTGATTTTTGAGATTTTTTTAAAACTTTTTTTTCTTATTTTGGCGATGAACACTGAGGGTGGAATTTTAAGGCATTAGTTGGAACTTAAGATCGCTCTTGAGATCGAAGTTTGGCCCGAACTTCACTGCATGCTTAAGTTTGACCTTAGGTTCGGACTTGAGTTTGACCTTAAGTTCGGACTTGAGTTTGACCTTAAGTTCGGACTTAAGTTTGACCTAAGTTGGGACTTGAGTTTGATCTTAAGTTCGGACTTGAGTTTGGACTTGAGTTTGGACTTGAGTTTGGACTTGAGTTTGGACTTGAGTTTGGACTTGAGTTTGGACTTGAGTTTGGACTTGAGTTTGGA
>JAPYZD010007744.1:0-11701 GCA_030522725.1 Ichneumoninae sp. B BG-2022a
AGTACCTTTAGTATACATGATCTTTTTCAGATTTTTACACCATCAAGAAGTACTTACAATTTTCTCTTATTGTTGTCGAACTTATGCGAAGTCAGCGCGCAGCGAGACTCCCTCCTTAACTGCGACAAGACAACTAATCGAGAATTACTTCCTTGTACGGCAAAGATGGCGGACGACAGCCGAGGGAGCTTCATTATATTCCATCAAAAGTCCGCGATGCCATCGGAAAATTGGGTTAATACCGACTTAAACTTCCACCCGACAAATCTATATCTACATGTATAGGTGGCTGCATCGGTACTTAAACACACACATATATACACATCCATACAAAAA
The DNA here is from genome assembly GCA_030522725.1 of Ichneumoninae sp. B BG-2022a. NCBI lineage: Eukaryota > Metazoa > Arthropoda > Insecta > Hymenoptera > Ichneumonidae > Ichneumoninae sp. B BG-2022a. The sequence continues at coordinate 337 of JAPYZD010007744.1, forward strand.
CATGCACAAGCACACAATACATTTATTTCGATCCTTCTCCCGAGGGATTTCCGGTGAGGCCTTTGTATCGTTCATATTGTTGTTTTAACACCCCAGCTATTTCGTGTCCACTTCAGACAACTCGTTCAGCGCAATGGAAGAGCGAGGATTTCCGGAGAGACCTTTATTATTGTTCAAATCATTGTCAAATAATAACCAAGTATTTCGCGCCCGCTTTAAACAACTAATGGTCCGACACAACGGGAAACGGGACGGGAAAGTCGGAAGGAAGCGGTGCCGAGCTATCGAGGAGAGGAGTCCTGTGATAGATAGAGTAACGGATGGAATTCCGGAGAGACCACGGTGAGAGATAGGGACGAAGGGAGACACAGAAAGATAATGGAAACGAGCGACAAAGCGCATCCCGCACGAGGGAAGCGTTCCAGTGAGCGAGAGATAAGGCGGAGCAGAACTATCCCTCGCACACGGATGAATTTCGTATCCCCATTATAGTTCCCTCTGTGTCGAAGTGGGGACGAGCGCGGCGCTCCGGCTTCTTCACCCCTGGCATTTCCCAGCCAGCCCGTTCTCATCCCGCGGAAGAGGGACGGAGAGAAATTCCGTCAGACCAAAACATAATGCCCGAAACGGTTCATTATTTCCGGCACGGCGCGACTTCGGTGCTAGGTGAAACTCCCGGTAGCGGCATCGGGGTAGAGCCATCTCGGACGGTTGTTACCACCGTGCGAGACTCGTGCTGGAGACCGCCTGGGTCCTCGTCTCGCCTCCCGCCGGGCCAACCCGCCGGAGAGTGGGTTAAAGTCTTCGCTGATAACTTCCCTGATTAAATCCCTTAATAACGTTTCTCCTTGGTGGGAATCCTCCGTAGGGCGTCGATGGGAGGGCGGACGCGGACAAGCGGTCCGGGCGAACGCTCCTCGGATGAGACTCGTAAGGATAACAATTCGCACCGCTCGGCTTACTGGAAAGACTCGAATGTCGAGCTGTGCAATGCGTGTAACGGTACTCGGTGTATGTTCCGACGGTAGATGGTACCGCAAAGGGGGTAGGGGGATGGGATTCTGGAAATGAGACGGCAGATCGTTTTACCAGAAAACTGAGTACGTCTACATCGTTTCCCTTTAACGCGCGGAATCCGGCGCGAGGTATTCCGAAATTCCTCGGAATCCCGTGAAAACGGGATTGCAGCAGACTAGTCGAGGACTCACTCGGGCCGCGACGGACGGCCACTTAATAACGGTTTGAACAATCCTCCGTGTCACTCGACCGTTTCGTTGGAGTAATTTGTATAGCTGGGCCCCATGCCGCGAATAATTAACGGGAGGAGCGAACAGCCTCTCGTTCGAGCTGGATTATCACCAAAATCATACGCTTACACCGTGTGCGAGGCGAAGAGCATTTCAAAATTGTACGCAAGCTTTGATAGTCCTTTTCTCGTTAATTTTACACTTTCTCAAAAGTAAAACTACCGTTCGGTTACGTAAAAAATAATTGTGACGTTATACATAGAACGCATGCATCATTTTTTCTACATGCGAAGTCGTGAGTGAAGTAGACATACACCCCAGGCGTTTGTTCTACGTACGAGGGTCCTATGAGCGGTAATAGTATATTATGCCACAAGGGAGGAAAGTGCGTTTTTTCACCAACGTGTGAAGTTTGATGTGAAGAAATTCACACGAGGTGAAAATGCACTTCCTCCCGAGTGGCATACTCTGAGATTTTAAATGTTGTAAATCACACCAATTCTAAATACGACATAAAAATAGTTTCAAATAACCACAGAGTTAACCCGATTATTTTAATTGAATGTTAGTTGTTTTCATTTATCTCAGATTATACATTTTCGTATTTCGTTCCACTTCCACACTTCCATACTTTTAATTTTTATATGAATTACACAAAAATACTTATCAATAGAAGGATGCGCAGTTTCGTTGGCTCTTTCATATGCTCTGGGGCTCGCAGACTTCAAGAACGGTTTGGATCCCAAATTCTCAGTGATCATGCCGGCTGGCCACGCACAGCTTGAGGCGTCCGACACGAGTCTCGGCTCGCTATTCCTCTGAATTGGAGATTGCGTCACGGTGTCTCACGGTCCGATCTGCCCGGCGTTCCCAGAGCGAAAGATGACGATTTTCGATGTAGTATTCGCACCTGCCCATACATATTGGTGACAATGCGCGTCGACGGCAGGGATGCTTACGCACTTACTACAAGAAATCGATTATCGACGGCGCCTTTATCTCTACATCGATTCTCGATATTTTAATTCTAGAAAACAATCTTACAATACGCTATTTTTTGCGCGACTATGCTAAAAAGCGACTACATTTCTATTCCTGCGATGGGGATGGAAAGTGGCCCGCTGCCATATTTTTCCGCCCGCTGCGTTACTTTTCGGCCCGCTGCGTTACTTTTCGGCCCGCTGCGATGCTTTTCGGCTCGCTGGTCAAGAATCGACAACTTTCCGCCCCCGTTGCAGGCATGGAAGGTGGACTTTTAGCGTAGTCGGGCAAAAATTGAGTTTTCCACACATGAATCTGTTAGTTTTTTTAATAAAGAAGAAAATGGCAAGCGGCAAATATGGTTTTATTAAAGTTTCGGGGTTGAAAATCACATTTTGCATTCGCAAAAATTGCATTTTGTGCGAAATAAATAGTATTTAAAAAGAGAATTCGATTTTCAAATTTATATTGAAAATCGAATATTTCCAATATTTGACATTTTTTCAAAGGCTGTTAGGAAAAAATACTCCCATTGTATTATTCCGTTCAAAAAGTATATTTCTTTCGATATATGAAAATGGGGACAAACCGAAAACTAGTAATATGGATGAAAAAAAAAATCGATGAAAACGCAAAGCGAATTGGTTTTGCATGCGTTTTAACATTTATTATTGTTGAAACATTGCAGGTGATTAAAGGAACGATAATTATTATTAAAAAATATAAAATCATAAACTTGTAAAAAATGTTTTTAAAAAATGGCGACTATATACGACAAAAATTACATAATAAGTTACTTTTGATAATTCTGATGAAGAAAAAAAATTCACTTCCTTATATAAAACACTAACGGGAACTCCAGAGAGGGGTGGATTTCCACCCTAAGCTCATCGCGTTATCGTTCTGTGTGAAAGCTAGCGAGAAACTGATTGCTACTGCTGGTCTGCACAGATCGTCAGATAGTTGAACTAAATTATCGTTGAAATCCCGAGTCGATAATATCAATTTCTACTTTAGGAGAGCAGTGTAAATATCGTCTGGGGTAGTTTTCTACCCCGTACTTGAGTTCCAGGATTATCGAGAAGAAAACTGGTTGTAACATTTACCAAAAAAAAAGACACTAAAATTTATTGAGAAAATATGTTTGTTAAAAGGGTACACTTTTTTATCCTACACATTAAAAAATAATTTCGTAAAATGGGAATACGAAGTTTCATAAAAATAACGTTGTTAAATAAGTACCAAACTCATTTGTTCAGGTTTGAATATTGTAAACCTGCCCTTTTATTTCTTGTGCAATTAACAATTTTTGTTTGTACTATTGTTTGTAACACTAGAAAATTAACAAATAAAAAATGGCGGACGTTTGTGGACAATAAGTTGTCGTAAAAACTTGTTTTTTACTGTGTATGCAAATAACTATGTAGCGAACGTAGCCAATGCTTTTTTATTGCCAGACCTTTTTTTTTTTTTTTTTTTTTTTTCTTTATTTTTTTTTTTTTTTCGTTTTTTTAAGGGGGTTAAAAAAATTTTTGAAGCGTTCCTCCGTTTCTCTCCTGCAATTTCGAGGAATTTGGGTAAACCGCTCTGGCCATAGGGATGTGCGCGCACACAGGTCGATAATACCTCGGCGTTAGTGCCAGTAGTTCGGCGGGCTGGCTCGTAATGCCTGGCCTAATAGAACTTGCGCCCATTAACAGGTAAGCCCCGTGCCGACTCCGTACGGGCCACGGCCCGCGGGTAACTCTACGTAGTTTCGAATGCCCCGAGGTCGAATTGTAGCTCCGCCATCGTAGGCAACGCAGTTCGATCGATTACCCTGCTCCTGAATTATTCCATCAACCTACTCGATAATAAACTCGATCGTCAATTCACGAATAAATGGATCGTGTTCCACCATTAAAATGCTCGGGGCGAGCTTTCAACCGAATGACCCGATGCACCGATACTTTGACAATGGTTCAGTATCGAGTCAATTTATAGGAAGCAACATTTTTACTTTTGATCATATTATTTTCTAAATATTTATGGATTTGAAAAAGGAAATTTAATGGAACTTCTACATAATCTGTTCTGGCTTTACAGAGAGATCGACCCATTATCGGTTTACTAGCGTGGTAAACAGGGTCAATCTGTCCCACTGGTTTGGCGGACCAATTTCGGCTCATACAAATTCAGTTTCTACTCGGGTTCTACTCTACCAGTAACTAATTATTCTAACTGATTTCCCAAATTGTTTTTATCTGGAATACACTGTACAAAATGCAACTATTCTTTCTTGTTTACATCTGTATTTTTTTATTTTTGTATGTTCCATCGTATACCCTCCTCGGATTTTTACGTAACCCGTCCCTTTTCCTCCCTATCACTCCCTACCCGCACTTCACTAAGCTAACCTCACTTCCAGTGCGTCCGCAGCCGACTTAGCTACACTGTACCGCATTTGCCGAGGACACGGGGAAACTGTGGATAAGCCGTGTCGATACAGGCGGCCCTATATTTTTCTGATTCCTCGATGTTTTAACATCAAGAACTGAGAAAAACTGGCCTGCCGCTCAATATTCGATGTACAAGCCGGTGTGGGGCTAAGCGGTCACCCATCCATCTACTGGACGCAAGCAAAGCTGCTGGACTCGGGAGACCGCCGAAGCCACACACCGACCGCGCACCTAACGCTGTCGGCCACTCTTTACATCTGTATTTTCTTTGTAAATTACGGGCCTGGCCCGTAAATGAAATAAATAAATAATATCACATCCGGGCTCCCATGTAGGTTGAACGAATGAGGCCGACGGTCGGGCCAACCTCGAAGCCCCGGTGCCCCCGAAGCCCCATTGGCATGCGAGCCTGGCCCGATCATCTATCGAGCCTTGGACGATAAGTCGGCCGGATGGTGGCAGCTTATATTGGCCCGAAGGTCACTCATAATGTTTGGCCGATGATTTTCAATGTAGGTCCCTTATGGGTTACTAATATAGGTCGATAATAGTTTAATCGTATACTTTTTTCAATATTGTAAAAATTGAAACTTCCCGATTCCTTTTTTTATGCTTGGCATATCCGTAAGAGATTATATTTTATGTATTTTCTCTTGTGAGAAAATACATAAATATTGCCTAAGCATTTATTGACTATGGAGTACGGGACCCAAACATAATACGCATCTTTTGCTAGAATTAAAGAAGGTGTCATTTCGCATCCTCATATATTGACGACCAGGTACACTTTCGCTTGTGAGAAATAACTTCGCTTGGCGCCATCTAGCGGCGAAAGCCACTGGTTGATGGCCCAATGTTGGCGTCACATCGGTAGACCGACGATTAGCGGGTTGATATTCGGCCGAACATTAGCCTACAATCGGCAGACCAATGGTTCGTCATCCATGCATCAACAAACCAACGGTTGGCGATTCGATCTTCGGCTGAACATTGGCTTAAAATCGGCAGACCAATGGTTGGTGAGTTCAAGCTCGGTAGGGCATTGACCTCAGACGACAAGCCAACAATTGGCGACTCAACACTCGACCGATCATTGGCCGCAAATTGTCCAACCAACCAATGGCGAGCCAATACTTGACCAAACATTGGCCGAAAATCAGCTGACCAATAGTTCGTAAGTTGATGCACCAACAGTCCAACGGTTCACCGAAACGATATTCGACCTAATATCGGCCTAATATCGACAGATCAATTATTAGCAAATCAATACTTGGCCGAACAATATTAATAAGAAAGGTATTAATATCGTTACGTCAACGCTGGCCCGCTGATCGGCCATTTTCGATTAATCGGCAAAACCTCCATGAGCTTAACGATTTTTTCAAACGATCGGAACACCGTTACAAGTAATTTGCCGTGGGGGTTTTTCCACCAATTTTTTTCATTACTTAAAACACAAAATGTCCGTCCTTAATTTCTCTTCATTTTTAATGTTATGTCGAAGATCTCTTGAGCTTGTTCGGACCTACGAGTAGATTAAGGGCATGAATTATGTCTCTTAGACGATAATAATTTATTTATTTAAAATAAATAATTTAATGGACTGCCTACATAATACCGCATTCGGACCTAAAGATTTTTTCAAATGATTGAAACGCCGTTTCGAGAAATTAGTCCTGGGGATTTTTCCAACCCATTGTTTAATTACTTATAAAACAAAAAAATAGTCTAACTTTAACGGGTCTTAATTTCTAATGCGACACCGAAGATTTCTCAAGGTTCGTTCTTACCTATAAATAGATTAACGGCGTGAATTATGTCGCTCAAACGACATAGAACAACGCCGCTGTTTTCTCCGATGTCAGCCGCTCAGAATCGAAAGAGCGTATGTCGCAAACCATTAAATTTTAAATGCTCCAAAATCCGCCCTTCTGTTTCGTTGCCAGCCGACCAGGCAGTGAGCCGGTCGTCTCTCAGCGAGCGCCACGGAGCGAGTCTCCAAAGGGCTTTTAATTAAATCATGTTTCACGGAAATCGAACGCGCCGCGCTCTCTCCCTTCGCGGCGTTAATTAAGCAACCGGAGCTTTTGTACTTAGCCGGATGGGTGATGAATCAACGTCATCGTCAATTTTCATAAGACGCGGACGAGCTCCGCGGCTTCTAATGTACATCGCGGCATCCGTACCGACGAATGGACTTGCGGCTGCCAATTATCCCGCTCGAGCAACGCTGAACAATGATGCTGTTCCGTCCGATATATCACTCCGTGTCGGGTCTACAGAGAAATCCGTGTCAAGACACCGAAAATCCCGAAACACAACCACGGAACAATCGTCTAATCCCAGAGAGGCATTGTGGACGCGGATGCGCACTTCGCGTCGACTATTTCGAGCGTGGAACGTTACTCAACCGCTATTCGCTCGTACCGATCCTCCTTTCTCCCTCTCGACTGTAACATTTGATGACCGCACGTATTATCCGGTTAATGCCCCAATGAATTACTATCACGCTCGCACGGAGCGCCAATTTCCTTCCTCTCGCGTCGTGTACCTTCCACTTGCAACTTCATCGTGGTCGGTGTCACTCCCGCGTTAATCCTCTCGCGAGCAATGGCGCTCCCCGTATAATCACATCGGTGTTCCGGCCAGGTTAGTGCCCGATAAAGATCCGCGGCAAGTTTACGGCACCCAATCCCTTGATCACATTATTATTCATGACTCATCGATCGAATAACTATTTTCGCCCCATTAGAAAAAAATCATTTTTGGAAATTCTCTGTAGTAGCTCTGACTTGCGTAAATTTGGAGCTGTTGTCTTAAAATTGCACATAAATATACTATTTTGATCAAGACCTTTGGTATTGAATTTGGTCAAAATCCATCGAAGTGGTAAGATTATATGGGATTTTGACTTTTTTTTTAGTAAACAATTTTTTTTTTACTAAAACGGGGATGAAAATTACTGTGGCGGTCAGCATAGCTACAATTTTAATTACAGTAGAACCCCGTTTATCCAAGCTAATGTGGGAATGTGTACGTCGGATGAGTGCGAAAAAAATTAATCGAGTCAACAAAATAAGCGCTTACGGGTGGCGAAACAAATGTTTGGTTGATCGAACGAAATAATTGTCCTAGTCAGTAAAGAAACATTCGATTCAACGGCCTGTTAGTTTAATCAAGAAGGTATTCTTTTCGATCAACCAATCATTTGTTTCGCCACCTGTAAGCGCACATTTTGTTGACTCAATTGATTTTTTTTTCTCTGTGCGGATAACACACGCAATTCAAACTTGTACTACTATTATATATTTAAAAAAAATAACACCACTTCATATAAACATTAACTTTATTAGTTAATTTAGTTATTTTTTAAATATAGTTATAATTTTGTTAATTAACAATAACTTCGTATAAACATAAATCTCTTAAACTATCGGTTCTAAAATCAGAACTATTGTATTTGCAGCTCGCAATATTAAGCAAACTTGTACAAGTTTAAGCGCGTATGCAATACAGTTATCTTTACGGACTACTCCGCGCGCGGGCATTGCCGGTTTATCCGTTTTATCCGAGTTTCCTGTATCATCCTAGCCTACACCTCGTATAATGCGGAGGCTCGGTTAATCGAAGGTAGCATAAGCGAGGTTCTACTGTATAGCGAATTTAAGACTATATAACCGATGAAATAGTACATTCCCAGTCTGGGCCTATGCGTTTCCGTCATTGGATTTTCAATAAAAAGGAAAGACGGCGTCTGTCAAGCACACGCCACCAGACGTGAAACTTCAACCTCTCTTCGTGCAAGGGCGAATTCGAAATAGACAATCGATTAAGGATTTCGTCACATGTTAAAATGCACAAGACGTTGCTGAAAATTATTTTTATTCGAAATTTTTATGATTCTTTTCATTCCGACAATTCCATTGATTCTTCTTCACTTAAAAATGTTGCATTGAGTTTATGAAAACGTGAAAACGTGAAAACCGATCGTTCAATGATCACCCGAACAAGTAACGTCGCTGACAAGACTCTACATATGATATGAGGCGAATTTTATAGCATAGTGGAAATCACGTTTGAGAGTTTTTTTCGGGAAGCTGACTGGATAGTTTTCAGGCTATCTCGGATACATTAGGGAGTGAATAGGGCTCGAGGATGCCGGAAGTGACCAGGAGGGTCGATGGCTTTTTACGTTTTTTTTAAGCTCCCAAGAGCATTTCAAGTTGGTAGATTTAAGAGGCCGAAAATTTGCATTCTATGGACTAGCCGAACTCGGTAGGGACGTTACACTCCGTCAAGGCTTCTTAACTCGAGTCACGAAGCCGAGTCTCCCCGGTCGCTTAAGTTATCTTCCCACCGCCATACCAGCCCCTTGGGGGAGTGAGCCCGGCAAGACGCGCAATGCCCGGCTTCGGGGTTCGAACACTCTTTCCCGCGACCTTCAGGAACTTTTGCTCCATCGTTCGCCGGTGGATATCGTGAAGAATCTTTATTCGTGCGACGAATGGGGACGAGAGAGAGTGCTCGAGGCGAACGTAACGATCGCCGGATGGTTTACTGGTGGCTAGATATGCGATTTTTTAATTTTACCCGTTCATTAGACTGTAGATAGAGAGTTCAACCCTTGGCACGCACACAGGGTCATTGAACCTAAAATCGAACGGTAGAATTTGTACCAATTAGTACCGTTTATCGTAGCATAAATTAGAACAAATCGTTATCCGTCTGTAAAAATGTTTATCTTTATGGCAGCTTTTTTTCAGAGTTCAACCCTTGGTACGCACACGGGGTCATTGAATCCAATATCGTACGGTAAAATTGGTACCGATTGGTACCGTTTATCAGCATAAATTAGAATGAATCTTTATCCGTCCATAAAAAATGTTCATCTTTATGGCAACTTTTTTTCGGAGTTTAACCCATCGTTCGCACACGGGGTTATTACCCCGTGACCCAAAATCCCAAAAACGCTCGGTAAAATTGGTACCAATTAGTATCGTTTATGCTAACACAAATTAGACCGAGTCTTTATCCATTCATAAAAAATGCACTGAGAAAAAGGATGGTATTTCCTACTATGACGAATAGTTCCCAGGGAGGACGTCTATATAGATAGTTAGTGATAGTATTTACTCAATTGATTAAACTATGATTATAGTTACAACTATAATTTTTGGTCATTGTCGTAACTGCGAAATGTAAACGTCCCCGCTGGGAACTATTTACTATGTAAGTTTTTCTCGGTGTGTTCATATTTATGGTAACTTTTTTTCATATCTCAACCCTTCGTACGCACACACGATTATCGAATCCAATATCGCACGGTAAAATTGGTACCAATTAGTATCGTTTATCGTAGGATAAATTAGAACGAATCTCTATCCATCCGTAAAAATATTCATCTGTGTGGCAACTTTTTATCATAGTTCAACACTTCGTATGCACACGGGGTTATTGAATCCAATATCGCACGGTAAAATTGGTACCGTTTATCCTGGCATAAATTAGAACGAATCTTTATCAGTCCATAAAAAATGTTCATCTTTATGACAACTGATTTTTTACCCCTTTTTGACCTTCATAATATAAATGTGCATGTAGAAGAATTCACCGATCATTCCGCTTCTATTTTCGTCGGACAATGAGAACCTAACGACGTATCTGTTAGCTCAACCCCGGACGGCTTACTTCGTTCGAATCGAGTTTCTGCCGTCGTAGAATCGAGAATCGAGAGTAGCTACTTTCTCTCACGCCCCCGCCTCGAACCGTGCCGCGTGGATCTAGCACTGTATGGGACGTGCGGGTTCTCCGCGGTGGCTCGTTTATCCTCATACGGGCTGTCGGAACGAATGAAAAAGAGGCTGAAAAGGAGTAGCCAACCTTCGGTCCATTTTCCCGGAGAGAGGTCAAGATCTATCCTCGAGACGTTCCTATATAACTGTATCTCGTCCCACCGTAGTTACGGCGACCGTCTGCAGTAACAGTATCAACCCTCCGTACATGGCGTCGACACAAGAGAAAACTTTCCGAAATGAAACAAGTTTCGATACCCTCTGTATCGAAACATTAGCCGTGGCGTTAATCCTCTTTCGTCCCCGAATTTATCGAGAAACGTGTAAAGATATATACGAAGAAAATAAAGAATATAGAGAGATTACCTTGTAAGTTAGAAAAAAGCCACATGAAAATTTCAATTTGCAACTTATATGAGGAAGCCATATGAAAATTTAAATTTTCAACTTTTATGAGGAAGCCATATGAAAATTCAAATTTGCAACTTATATGAGGAAGCCATATGAAAATTTAAATTTTCAACTTTTATGAGGAAGCCATATGAAAATTCAAATTTTCAACTTTTATGAGGAAGCCATATGAAAATTTCAATTTTCAACTTTTATGAAGAAGCGATATGAAAAATGTCATTTTCAACTTGTTTTAACGTCAACATCGTGTTTGCCTTTTATGCAAAACGTCTGGCGGATCAGGTTCAGCGCGAAAATACACCGATGTATTCGCTTTGTTACATCCGTGCACCTATTTTTTAATTAACGAAAATACAGAGTTTTGGAAAAAGTTTTTTTTTATTATTAAGTCAATCCAATCCAATATTCACCGTTTTGTGGCCACGTCCAATATATTTTTCCCCCACTGATGACAAGTCTCCAAATTATTTTACTCCTGAGGCGACACTTGATACAT
>JAPYZD010007755.1:0-11693 GCA_030522725.1 Ichneumoninae sp. B BG-2022a
ACCATCCCATCAATCACTGTACCGACTATTCCACCGATCACAGTCAATCCTATCACCATTCAATCATTCACAGTACCGCCTGCTTCCTCTAGCACTATCAACCCTATCATCATTCCCTCAATAGCCCAAACGACTGTTTCTTCAACGATTATCAGCCGTATCATTTCCCCCCCCATTACAGTGGATCGCATATTTTCGTTCAGGACGACTGTGAAGCCTCAAACTATTCCCACCATGATGACTAAGCCTATAGTCTGGCCCGTTTTGACTGTGAATCCTGCAACAACTATCCCCGAACAACTTTATGAAACTTTTCCCACCATGTTAACGGATCCCATAAAAATTTCAACAAAAAAAAACACATCGACAAATTTTGCTCCCAAGAATTCACAAACCTTATCTGATGAAATTGCACTAAGTGCTTCAGCATCAACACCCCAATCGAACTTTTCTTCATCGAATCATCTTCGCGAATCTACTAATTCTTACACTTCCAGGCAATTCTGTAGAAAATCTTCTCGTCATTACTCAACCACCACTGACCCTCTCCCATGGTGCTAATCAGATTTCCTTGGCAATACGACGACGAAAGTCCTAGTTCTTTCCTTTTAGTCCATTGTAATCATTTTCAACATTTAGAATCTTACCATTTAACCTTTCAAGCTGATTTCACCCATGGAATTCATCTATAACGAACATAGTGCTGTTATGAAAGAAGTTTGTTATGCCAGTACAACAAGTTTAGAAGAGCTATGATTGTTTTCTCAGCGTTATTGAATCGAGAATGGATAATAAGAGAAATGACTCAAACAGATTTATAAGTTTTGGTCGTAATGTTTGACAAAAGTCAATACTCCTTGTCCCAAGTTCATAATAATTCTAGAAAAAAATTCTGACTAATCAGTTCCACAAAGCCTTGCAGTTATATAATAAAACTGTATGAATCCCTAAATTAGTCACTTATGAGTATGTATAATACAAAAAAAGTTCAAAATAATGTCCCATACCAACGTATTATTAAAAATGTCAAGTACACGTTCAACAACAAACCCGGGGTCAACGACATTTTTGGCCACATCATAATGTCCTGACTGCATGATGCCTATAAGTTTGTGTTAGATATCTAGATTTTGACAACTCCCTGACTATATATATGTTGACCGATTAGTATTTATGATCGACAACTAATTATTGAAATCTGTATAAAGCATGCTTCCTTTTGGTCTTGAAGCTCAAAGTCAACATGGTGGAATTTCTAATTTTGAAAATTCAATAAGTTCCTGCTTTTATATGAATTTTGCGCATGGTATTTCCAAGGTTAAGTGCTCATATCGATGTCATACAAAAATGTTGTAACAAGTATGTTGAACCGAATTAAGCATTGAGTGTTTGACTAGTCAAAAAATCTGTGAGGTAAGTGGCTGATTCAGCGCTTCGCATATTTTTTAATCTAAATCATACTAAGTTCCTTAGAAAAAAATCATCGACAAATTTAGCATTGATTGTTTATGTTTTGCAAATAAGCAAAACATATCATCCTCATTTGTTAGTTGCAAAAGTTTTCTGAGGTTAACGCTGTGCGTCTTTTTAAGGTCAAGGCAAAAAAAAGTTCATTAAGAAAATGAAAACAGAAAACGTTCATGCTCATGAATAAAATGACAAAAACATGCAAAGTATTATAAATTTGTTTGTATGCCTATTGTGTAAGTATATGCGCATTGTTGGTTAATTAAGATGAGAAATGTGCATCAATACGAAATGAAAATGCACAGAGCTTCATACCTGTGAAGAGTAATTGAGAACCTATATGTTTTTTTTAATTTCTGCATCTATTCAACCTCGCATATCTCTTCAATGTTTAAAGTTGAAGTTACACCTAGAAATGCTGTTTGTTCTACTCCAGCGGAAGAAAACACACATACATATGATATTTCTAGAATTGTATGATTTAAGTATGGAGATTTCGTGCATGCATGTCTATTTTAGATGTGTTTACTGTTGAACACAAATTTATATGGAGTTCATATAAGTGAGCGTACAAATATCATAATAATAAACTTATAAATCAAGAGTTTCACCTCTAAAATCCTAAATCCTGTGTTTCAACATTAGAGTCTTAATTTATGAGAAGAATTATAACCATGTTTGAAGGCATACAAGCGTATCATTTGGGTTCTTCAATATATTTTCCAATCATTCTGAATGATCCACATATAAGTACCAAGTAGCATAAAAAGTACGGAGTAAAAGTAGTAGGTAGTAAAAATAGTACGGAGAAAAAAAAAAGTATGTGGTAAAAATAGTAGGTAGCAAAAATAGTCCGTAGTATCAATAGTACGTAGTATCAATAGTTCGTGGTATCCTTTGTACAGAGCATGAATTGTACGGAGTATAATTATCATGTAGTATAAAAATTATGTAGTATAAATATTATGCAGTATAAATCTGATGTAGTATAAATAGTATGTATAAAACCGTAGTGTTTTTTTTTTTTTCAGGTTGTGTCATATTAGTTAATGAATCAAAGTAGATTTACATTTGGGTGTAAAATTATGATCTCGAGTCTGTTTCAAGATTCCACTTCATTTTTGTATTAAATTATTGAACTCATTCAAATTTAATCTCTTATGATGGAATACAATAACTCAAACTTGAATTTTTTTTAATATAATACAAATAATTAAATTCATATACATATTGCTGGGGTAATTGTATTTTGTCGAAAAATGATTTTTTGTATTTTTCGATTTGAATCAATCCATAATTGAATATTATTTACAAGCTTTTGTAAACTTTATGAATGGAATCATTATCTCATTTTCAAAAAACTCCGTTAAACCAAAAACATGATAGTTATTGCTTTAATCTAACATTTTATAGTATAGTCCTAGTAACGCAACTGATTCTCCAATTTCGATGAATACAACTTATTATAAACAATGAAGTCGATTGTTTGATATGAAGTTGTGAAGATTTTTCAAAGACTGTTTTCGATTATCGGCTATAATTATTTCAAAGAATGGTTTTTATCAGTAAAAAAGATTAATTGTTCGTGCTTATATTATCATTTATTCTATCAAGAATTGTAATTCAAGTTTTCTGACCATTTTATATCTCTTCAATCAATTCCATGAATGATCATTAAACTCCCTTATTTTGATTTTTCAGATTTTCATTAACAATCGCTTTCAATTAAGTCTACTTGTCCTTGGATTCAGAAAAATCAGAGAAAAAAGAATACAGTTTATTCTGGAAGAATAAAAAATTGAAGATTATTTCCAGATAGTGAAAGCGCAAAAAAATTACAGTTTTTTCACATGAAATCTACGTTAATGGAAGCTTTTAAGCCAGTTTCATTTTTCAATGATACGTTCTTCAAGTCGATATGTAGAAGATGCAATATGTAATTATCAAAATTTTTATCAAATAAAAGTTTCATATTATATCAGTCATAACTTCATAACTGTTGCTCATTTCACCGAAGTACGACTCCTGAAGTGAAGCCAACCCTTCTCACCTCACTAGTCACTTCAGAAAATTGAAGACATAAGTTATCCGGCGAGCTTGTGAAAAATCCACACTCAGATTTTGATTTGCACTTTTCATAGCATGCCTGAGCTCCACCTTCGACAGTATCCAATGTAAAAACCTTTCCCAGAAATAAGGTGTCCTCAAAAAAGTCTGGAACGAAAGCTGTTGTCGTTAGCAATGTTATGGTAGTCAACAAAGTCTTTGTCACGGATGCCGTTCCGGATGAAGGACTTGTGGTTAAAGAGAAAGTCAGTGTGGGAATAGGCGCGAAAGATGGAAGGGCTGAGAGTGTAGCTGGAATTGATGTAATCGGTAAAGTAGGCAGACTCGGCAAGGTTGGTAAGGTAGGCAGAGTGGACAATGGTGGTAAAGTAGGCAGAGTTGGTAGGGGTAGTAAGGTAGGAACACTTGTCAGAGGAGGTAAGGTAGGCAGAGTCGGCAAGGGTGGTAAAGTAGGCAGAGTTGGTAGGGGTAGTAAGGTAGGGACAGTTGTCAGAGGAGGTAAGGTAGGCAGAGTCGGCAAGGGTGGTAAAGTAGGCAGAGTTGGTAGGGGTGGTAAGCTAGGGACAGTTGTCAGAGGTGGTAAGGTAGGGACAGTTGTCAGAGGAGGTAAGGTAGGCAGAGTCGGCAGGGGTAGTAAGGTAGGGACGGTCGGTAGTGTTGGTGAAATTGGTGAAGTTGGCAATGTCGGTATACTAGGTCGAGTAGGTAAAGTTGGAATGAGTGGAGGAGTTCGAAACGGTGGAAGCACGGTCAAATTAGGTATAGTCGGGATAAGTGTAAGAGTTGGCATTGGCAGTGGCGGCAGAACCGTCAGATTAGGTAGAGTTGGCACAGTTCGATTGGGTGGCACAGTTATTGGAAGCTGCGCTAAAGCTTCTAGAACTCTTTTTGGTATGATGTCTGGTTTTTGTAAACCTGTCGGTAAGACAGGAATCTCGGGTAAAGTTTCAACTGGATTCAAGGTCGGAATGATAGGTATTACAGTTTTTGAAGGTATAGCTGGAATGGTTGGTTTGATGGAGAATGTTGGAAAAGTTGGAAAAGGCGGTAGTGTTGGGAAAGTTGGATAAGGCGGTAGTGTTGGGAAAGTTGGCGGTGTTGGGAAAGGCGGTAGTGTTGGCAAAGGTGGTAGTGTTGGAAATGATGGGAAAGTCGGATATTGCGGTAATGTTATCAAGTTTTGTAAGAATGGGGAATCTACTGGAAGGTTTGTCATAATTTTTGGGGTTGTCAAAGTTAAAGTTATGGGAAGCGGGACTATGGCAGGTAAAATGGGTAGTGTAGGAACGGACGGGACTATAGGTAAACTTAGTGTAGCGGAAAGTGTTGGGACAGATGGTGTTGCCGGAATTGTGAGTAATGTCGAGATAGTAGACACAGTCGAAATTATAGGAAAAGTTGGTGGTGTTGGGAAAGTGAACTGAGTAGGTATAGAAGGTACAGTTGGTAAAGAATTTATGGTGTTGGCGGTGATAAGAGTTGGTACAGTGGGTAGGCTTGGTAGGGTAAGTATAGGTGGTAATGTCGGAAAAGTCAATTCAGTTGGTAGAGGTGGGATGGTGGGTAAGGTCTGAATAGTCGGGAGAATGGTCGGTATTGGTGGTATGGTGGGTAATGTTGGTGTTGTTAGTATAGTGGGTAAGGTTGCTGGTGGCGGAATGGTAGGTAAGGTAGGGATTGTAGGTAGAGTCGGGAAAGGTGGTAAAGTTGGAAGGGGAGGCCAGGTCGGAAATGGTGGTATACTCGGAAAAGGTGCCCAGGTTGGAAAGGGTGGTAACGTCGGAAAGGGTGGTAAAGTTGGGAAGGGTGGTAAAGTTGGGAAGGGTGGTAAAATTGGGAAGGGTGGTAAAGTTGGAAAAGGAGGAAAAGTTGGAAAGGGTGGTATGGTTGGAATGGGTGGTATTGTTGGAAAGGGTGGTAAAGTCGGCAAGTGTGAATGAGAAGGTCGGGAGAAAAAGGATGGTAGGATTGATTTTTTTGGATCAAGTGGCGGTAGAACTGGTAGAGATGGAGCTACATTTACGGTGAAGTCGCTTGGAGTGCCTATACTTATTTCTGATAACGTAGGAATCGTGGGTATTACCGTTAGGGGTATTATTTTTGTCGAAGTAAATAGTGAGGGTAAAGTTGGAAAAGATGATAATGTTGGAAGCGGTAGTGCAGTCGGTAAACTCGCTAAAGAGGGCGGATTAAATACTGTAGGCAGACTAGGAGTTGTGATCAAGTCAGGGATTGTTGATTGGCTGATTATCGTTGGTATTGTGTGGATGGTAGGCAAAGTGAAAATTGTGGTTCGAATTATGGCTGATACTGTAGATAAGGGAATATCTGGCTCAATGGGCAAGAGGGGTATTGTGGTAACAGTGGGCAAACTGACGATTGTTGGTCGAATTGTGGGTAAGATTGTGGGCGAGATAGTCGGTAAAATTGTAGGCAATATTGTAGGCAATATTGTAGGCAAGAGTGTTGGCAAGATTGTGGGTGACAATGTAGATATGGGAATAGTGGGCCCAGTAGGCAGGGAGGGTTTCGTGGGAAGCGTGGGCAAGTTAATGGTAGGAGTTGAGATCGTGGTTTTTATTGTAGACAAAGTCGGCAAAGACGGTATAGTAAGTGGGGATTGTGAAGTCGGGAGAGACAAGATTGTACGCGGAGTTGTCAAAAGTGTTCTGGGGGGTATTTGATTTGCGATACTTTCAAAATCGGTTGTCTGCTCAAACTCTGTTCCAGACTGTAAGGCAGGAATCTGATGAAAATGGTTATAGAGAAAGAAAATTTAATAGATTGGTAGCATGGAACGACCCACCGCGAAGATAAAAAACTGAATTAGATGCTCATAAAGATGCTAAAGTTTTAGTATTATAATTAGCTTGATTGAAGTCAAATGTTTTGCATTTTGAGTATAAGATATTTGATTTTATAAGTAAGTCATAGTGTATCTATCTGTCTTCCCATAGTAATATACCATATATTATAATAAAGTGATAAAGGTTAAACATTCAGCTATCTACAATAATAACTTAAGTTGTTGTATCGAGAACTCTGGTATTTAAGAAATAGAAAAAGTAAAAGAGCACGTACAATAAGTACGTACAATAAGTACGTACAATAAGTACGTACAATAAGTATGTACAATAAGTATGTACAATAAGTATGTACAATAAGTACGTACAATAAGTACGTACAAAGAGTAATTATCGAAAAGACAGAATCAAAATTCTATTATATATATTTTTTCAAAAACATACTTTGTCATGTATTTCTATTATGTTTCATTTTTTATTTAAAAATTACCGTGATTGTGGGTATAATGGGTTGTAGGCTTCTTTTTCGTAGTAGCGTCTCTGCATATGGTTTCTTTGGAATAATTTGGGATACATCGAACCAATCATCATTTTCAGTAGAAACTAAGAAAGTTAATATATAGTTTTGGTGCTTACTTTTTTTCAGAATTTTATATTGTGATAATATTTCATTTTCATCGGATTGAAACCATTCTTCATTCAACTTATCAATAGATTTTGAGTTGTCAATTGCCTGGATGTGAGTGTCATATAGAATGCATATACAGTCATTGTTCTTACACCTTCAGTAGCTTTGAGGAGTAAAACACTCAGAAAGAAAACGAAAAGGCAATGATTGCTTGGCTTCAGTCTCATCACTTTTCTAAAGTGATTGTCTGTATGTTTTTCATCAAGGGTCTGAGTCGTTTTTTTAATATTGATCAATTGGAAAAACCTTAATTCCTCCAAACAGGTCAAAAACTCAAACTCCGAAATTAGACACAATTTTAAGCATACAATTATTTTTCCTAATAAAAGCCAAACGATTTTATACTGTGATTCTATATTTTAGGTTTTCAAAATTTTTGCTGGAAAAATAATTAGCATAATGAATTAATAGACGTTAGAGAATAATCATCATGAAAAACGCTGTTGGCAGAATTGTTTATACTTCAAAAAAATTAGCTGCCAATTATTTTTGACTGGCGTTATTACGTTCTCTTTCTATTTTTTTTTATAATTTGAGAGACTATAATTCTAATTTTTATGAATTTTTTTTGAACGCATTATTTAGAAACTACTGTTTCTCAAATTGAAATTTTATTTAAAGCTTATATACAAAAAACTTATCGGCGTATCAAAATTTTACGGACCTAGATAATATTGTCTTTTTCGTCCAATTATGATTTATGCAAATTGACTAACACTTCTTAATAAATTTTCAATTTCATTATTTTATTCATTCAACATTTTCGACATGATGAATTAAAAGAAAAATTTCACCTTTTTTTTAAAAACTAATGAATATTGTCAAGAATTCTAGCATTAGCTTGTAGGCGTATAACTCTGGTCAATTGTATAGAAATATAATCATGCTGATGTAAAATTCCAAAAAGTAGTTAGTCCTTTTTTTTTATAATCTTTAGCAAGGAAAATTAAATGCTTAAAATTGTTCAAATATAACTTGACTTTGGGACAATCAATGATTTTTTTAAATTACGTCGTGTAATTGTTTTTAAAATAAGTTTTTATTCGTGTTTCAGTATAACATAGAATTTTCAACTATTCATTGGTTGCCTCTTTAATCGATTACGAGCAAACTACATTTTTGTAAAATAATATTCATTTAAAATAATGATGGAAAGCTGAGTATAATTCCAGAGACATGACTTGGTTTCCATTCAGTTCTAGTAACCTCTGAAAAAAGATGGCAAAAATTTGTAATCGTATGTGTAAAGAAATAGCATTCTGGAGTGTCTAAGCACAATGCTTGACACGCCACATAGCCTCCCTCAATTGGAGAATCAGACAGTTTCTCTCCTTCAAATGATGTGTTGAAAAATATCCCTGGTCCAACAGGTGAGGTTGTTGGGCTAACTCCTCCACTTGTCCACTCAGTACTACTTGGAGGGACGGGAGTTGTCTAAAATCAAAAAGACACATCTTTAATTCTTACTTACCGTAACATCTATTCTTTGACCCGAAGTATATCCTTTCGCACTTTGAGTTCCTGATATCATTCGAAAATGCCAGCAGAAATTTCCAGGTGTATGCGTCCAAAATTGGCATAGACTATTCAAATTGCAACTTGTCTGACATTCTTCTTTATTTGCAACAGCGACAACATTAACTTTATCACCCAGAAGCGAGGTATCCGAAAATTCTATTGCATTTACGAGTGCAAAAGCGTCTGTCTGACTCAAAAAATAAAGTGCACCCGTATGGCACATTTGTAATTTTTTCTAATCGTACACACAATGGAAGCTACAATTTCTCAGACTAAGACAAAATATATATTACTTCGTCTTATGTGTCCAATTTTGAAAATCTAGAAACAGCAACAGACAAGAATTATGGTTCTCATTTACTTTCAATCTATGTTCGTGAGTCTCTGCCAAAATAGGCCTATCTTGATGTAAACATCTTATAACATTCATGCAGATACCTAAAAGCATGTATTTCATAAGGGTACGTACTCTAGAAATACGTGGTCTTCATTTAATTGATTTATGCTATGATATATTAGTATGAACTAGCTTTTATGTATACTCAAGCTAACTGAATTTTAAAGTATGACTTTGAGTTCTTATAAACTTATTTATTATTATTATTATTCTATACATGAAAAAAAATATTAGTCTTTATGGTTAACTTTATTTTTTCGATTTCTAATAATAAAATAACAAACAACAGCTATTCACTGAATAGATTTCTTATGCTGAAAAATTGGCATAAATTTTGATTTAATACTTAAATTAATCTTTTTTTTATTTATCTTACCCTGACATTTTGTAATAGCCTATAGCTAAACATTGGTTGCAAACAAAAAGCGCCAAGCACCAGGCTCAGGATGCAGCGATTGAGATTGTTCATTTTTAATAAAATATATCTCAAACTAACATTCAGTGTGAAGACTGACGTTTTCCTATCAAGGTTTTCTATAAAGTATCGACTTATTGGCTCAAGCATAAATTAAAGTGCGATTTCATTTGCTTTTTATTGAAGATTACTTGTTATATTATTGACATTTAAAATAGAAAAGAATTGCTTAATATTTTTAATTAAAAAATTTGTTTACATCATTCCAATATTATTTTATTTCAGGAATATTTTTTTTTATTTCAAGTTGTATTTTATTTTTGAGACAAAAAAAAACTACACTTATTTTAAGTTACTTTATCGCAAAGTCACTTTATCTCATTCTAAGTCACAAGATCTGGTGCCCGAAATTCAAATCCCCTGACATCAATTAAGTTTCCTCGTTACCGCGAGAAAAGTAGCGACTGACGTATCTCAGAATTTCGCAAGCTGAAAAAAAAAATATTATTTCAGATCCACAGATAGATTTAGAGAATAAAGATAGGCAAATAGAAAACACTTAGTTACACTCATGGAAATTTTTCTTTTGCGAAGCAATCTTTTTAAGAAGAGAAACATTTTAGCTCATGCAATAAAAACAATGTCTCAAAAATAAAAACGAAACCATAAAATCAAACTCTTAAATTAATTTATATATTGAATGAATATCTTTAATTCAATTTTATAATTACATCGATTTATAGTATCAATACGTACCGTGGTATTATATTCAAAATGAGTAGATCCTAATTATGTATTAGTAAATTAAGCATTAAAAGGAACCTCCAAACATTCGTCAGAGTTACCTATCGTTACTATGTACTTGTTTTAGTGTGACTATTGAATTCCTCACATCTAGATTCTTAGCAGCTGAATCAAACGTGAATCCGACATTCATATCGATTAGAGTCTGTGGCTGAATCAGAAGCATTGTGGAAATTATACATGCCAAATATCTGAATCTTAGTTGCTATATCACTAATAACTTTGACGTTTATATGAATAGTTATCTAGCGCGCATTTGATTAATTTTGCATTGTTCTGCTGTATTGCTAATTCTACTAAAATGTGGTTCTACGACAAGGCTGATTTTTTATTTTAAAATTACTCTGTTGAGCAAATGTTTCTAATTTAATCTAAATATCTAATTATCATCTTAACTAAATCTATACTATCGCTCACCGACGAAGCAAATCTTATTCCTGATACGTAACCTGGTCTGTATGTAGATTTCTCTACCCTATCAAAGAGTATACAGATATCCATATTTGTTTGAGTGAAGAAAGTACACGTTGGTAATCTTTGGCACACAGCTAAACAACCTGCTGCGCCATCACCGTTTTGTTCGTACCCAATCAGATTGCCAATTAGTAAAGTATTCGGCAGAAACGTCTCAGGATACGTAGATGATGTAGTCGTCAAGCTCGTCGTTAAAGTCGTCACGATAGTCGTCGTACTAGTGGTTGTACTTGCAGTAGTCGTCGTAATGGTTGTCGTTGAAGTTGTTGTACTTGCAGTAGTTGTCGTAGTGCTTGTTGTCGAAGTTGTTGTAGTTGCAGCAGTCGTCGTTGTTGTACCACTTGTCGTAGTTGTTGTAGTCAAGACAGTCGTAGTAGTGGTCACGGTTAGCGCAGTCGTCGTTGTGGCTGTGTCCGTGAGAGTGCTTGTCGTTGTTGTCGTATTCGGAATTGTTGTGGTTGTTGTGCTTAGGATAGTGGTAGCTGTGTTAGTTGTAGTTGTACCGCTTGTCGTCGTGCTTGTCACAGTCGTTTCAGTAGTTGTTGTTGTTGTCGTAGCTGCACCAGTAGTTGTAGTTGTGGTTGAGCCGGTTCCGGTGATAGTTGTTGTGGTCGAGCCCGTCGCACTTGTGGTTGTGGTAGTTGTTCCCGTCACAGTGGCAGTTGTTGTCGTTGTACTCGTTAAACTTGTAGTACTCGTTGTTGTTCCTGTCACCGTTGTCGTTGTTGTTGTGCCGGTTCCAGTTGTAGTTGTCGTAGCTGTTCCCGTGGTCGTTGTCGTGGTGGAGCCGGTTCCGGTCGTAGTTGTAGTGGTTGACCCCGTTACGCTTGTGGTAGTCGTAAATGTTCCAGTGACAGTACCAGTTGTTGTCGTTGTACTCACTACACTAGTAGTACTCGTTGTTGTTCCTGTCACGGTTGTCGTTGTGGTTGTACCCGTCGCAGTCGTAGTTGTCGTCACAGTCGTAGTTGTCGTTGTTGCTCCAGTGGTCGTTGTCGTGGTAGAGCCCGTTCCGGTTGTAGTTGTTGTGGTCGAACCCGTAACACTTGTGGTTGTGGT
>JAPYZD010007756.1:0-10277 GCA_030522725.1 Ichneumoninae sp. B BG-2022a
AATGATTTGTTAATTTTTCTGAATACGTATGAATTTTTTCAGAATTTTATCTAATACTTGAAAATTATGATTTTAAACAAATTTTAACATAAAGGAAACTAACATTTTGGGATTATTATTACTGACGAACAATCTTATCAGCACCTTCCATATGCTTGATTTTTTTCAGATTTTTATCCGATGGAGGAGTGTTTGTAATTCTCTTTTATTCCTCTCAAACTTAGGCAGCGTCAGTTATTGCGCTAATACTACCTTAAGTTGATTAAAACGAAAAAAAGATTAAAAAACTTATCGCATTATTTTTAATTGATGGTCAGCTCCGGTTGGTGGAACTCAGTTGGCATTTTAGAAAATTGGCGCTGGCACTGTGCTGCCTCACCCTGTTCTATACGTATTACTCGTACAGCGACAGTAACTTTGAAAATTACAAAGTTTTGAGACGAATCGAGAATCAGCTGAACACTATGAAAGTCGAACCACAGCCGTTGCGTGAGTATTGAGAGAGAAAAAATCTTCTCACTCTGAATGATTTGTTTGTGTCCTAGTAGCTTAAAGTAACAACACTAAGTTTCTTTTTCTTGCAAGTAACGAACTGTATATGGGAGTTTGAGAATATGCAAACAACGCCATGTTGTTTGCATAGACACAAACTATACACCAAGTGTCTTGGCAAGAAAAAAAATCTTTTCAATGCATTATTCGTTCGTGTCCTAGTAACTTAATGTAACAACGTTAAGTTTTTTTTTCTCGCACGTAAAGAGCGTGTATATGGAAATTTGTGTACGTGCAAAAACCAACATGTTGTTGTTTGCATATACATAAATTATGGGCAGAGTATATTGGCGAGAAAAAAATATTTTACTATGAATTATTCATTGGTGTCCTAGTTCTTGCAAGCAAAGGGAGTTTATGCAGAAGTTTGCATATACGCGAACTTACATTCCACCATAATAATATTGTAATGTAAGAGCACTAAGTCACATACAAACAAGACTAGGTCACAAATGAATGATGTAGTAATTATTATTTTTGTAAAAGAAGGAATCAGTTGAAAAAATCACCAATCAATGAATCAATGGCTTATGTGTACACTTGCAATTGACAGGATGCTCACAGAGGCTGCTCCTCAGGAGACTCAAGAATAACTCTCAAATTGAGGATCAGGAAAGCTCAGAGCGTAGTATTCACTGACAAAATACCGTAAGTATCTTCTTGAGAAACAATCTTTTTGCTCTGTATTAATTTGTTTGTGCCCTGGTAACTTAATGTAACAACATTAAGTCACAAACAAACAAACTAGGTCACAAATGAATTATGCGGCAATTATGATTCTTGTAAAACGGGAAATCCGTTAATAAAATAATCAATTAATAATCAATAAATATTTTTGAAGCAGATTATTTAAGTTAATAACTTTCTTTCTGTAAATATTAATAATAATAATAATAATCAATTAGTCGATTAATCATTCAATCAATCAATTAATGAATCAATTAATCAATTAACCATTCAATTAATCAATCAATCAATCAATCATTCAATTAATGAATTAAAGAATAAATCAATTAAATAATGAATCAATAAATCAATCAATCAATGACTCATGTGTATACTTGCAATTTGCAGAAAGCTCGAAAAGGTGGCTTCTCAGGAGACTCAAGTACAACTCTTGACTCAATGCTCGTCAATCTCATAGTCATATTATTCGCAGACTAAATACCATTCGTCCGCTCGACAAGATACGTTCCTACACACTTTATTACATTTCTCGATCCTAAGCGTATCGTAAATTAACAAAAAAAAAAAATTGTAAATAAACGATGATTAGACTTGCGGATATTTTCGCAAGAGCTGATTAATTTGATTGTGCTTGAGGTTCTTGGTGTTAGGCGTGAGGATTCCCCTGCGAGCCTGGTCCTTGGTGTTGAAATTGTTTTTCAGGAAGTTCGCGTAGCAATTGTGAAACGTCGTGACTTCCTTCTCGCAGAGTTTCTCCTCGAAATTGTTCTGCTGCATGCACGCGAACACCACGGAAATTTCGTGCAGACATCCGCGCTCTGCGACAATTCAAATCGAACGGACGTCGTTAGAATCGAACGGACGTTTTTTTTTGTTTAAAAAAAAAAATTGTAAATAATTGTTTCACCTTTGAGCTTGCTGCCTTTGCCGGTGACTTGGTTTTTCAGCTCTAAGGGCATTTGCATGACGAACGGCACCTTGTCAGGATCCTGCGGTCTCCTGCACCGGCCATTCATCAAAAATATGGTCGGCCTCATCTTTTAACAGAAAACGTTCAACGTAAGCGAACATCGAAGCACGGCGAACGAGTAAAGAAGGTTAAGGCAGAGACACGGTCGTTTTGTTGTGAATGAAAAAATCTCTCGAGGACTTTGTTTACGATTGGTCGAATCGTTAAAAATGTCCCGGATAATGGAAATAATCGTACGTCGTTAATAATCATCGAGTACTTATTGAGAATATTTTATTACCTTGTTTTGTTCCTATAAACATGTACGCGGGTGCTTTGATGTGCACGAGATCGCGCACACGGCTCACCAGGTGGCGCTGTAAACCCGACTTGATAAGAATTTTTTAATATCGCAGCTTATATCACCAAATACTTTGAAATAATTTTAGCAACATTTTCAATCTTTCAAGTCTTAGAATTTTTTTTTGAAAAATATTAAAATATTCCAATGAAACGTTTCTTAAATATTTCAGAAACTTACTTAATCTTTCGACACATCTGAAGTACTTCTGAAATATAGCAATAAAACCTTTTTGAAATATTTTTTACTTTAATGTTTCATAGAAATATTTACAAGAATGGCGATGCAATCATTCGGATTTCGGTGAAATGGTTTTTTAAACATTTCCGAAACATTTCGCAGTAAGATTTATGAGCGGTCAAATTTTTTTTCAAAATGCTTTTAAACCATTTTACAAATTTTTTTTAACATTGGCAAAATATTTTCACTATTTCAAAGAAATATTAGTGGAAACTTTCAAAACCATTTCCGTGCCATGTGGATAGTTTATATCAAATTGATATCATGCACACGGATTACCTAATAGACAAATAGCTACAAATCTCGACAGAGCAGGTCGATGAGGAGGGGTCGAAAAAAAATGGTACCAAGATTCTTCGTAGTTATCATATTTATTATTTTTTTTTTACATATTACTAGCTCCACC
This sequence comes from Ichneumoninae sp. B BG-2022a, assembly GCA_030522725.1. Taxonomy (NCBI): domain Eukaryota; kingdom Metazoa; phylum Arthropoda; class Insecta; order Hymenoptera; family Ichneumonidae; species Ichneumoninae sp. B BG-2022a. Next base: position 3,196 of record JAPYZD010007756.1, read on the forward strand.
TCTTTGGCTTGTGGATATTTGACTGACCATGTGTGTGATATTAATTACTCATATACGTATAAATCTGTGCATATAGAATCCCATTACACGCGGCACTCGGACGACACTACAGATGCGTCGAATGATGCATCAATACTAAATCATCAAATAAATAATAGTTTACTCAATTAGGAATAATAAACATGTTCTCTTTCTTTTACGGACGAGAAACTGGTTGCGGGCGATTGGCGAGAACCCCCAATCGTCAATTATGTCTCGGACTCACAAATAATTTACCCAAGTGTCGATAGTGATTTGCTATTTTTTTTAAATAAATTAAATATAACAACAACGATGATGCCGCTTTTTTAATGTTAGTTTCCTCCCTCCAATTAATCGCCGCATCATCCCGTTTTACGTGTGTGAGATTGTGAATGTGGGCTCGTACAAGAATATTATCGATAACGAAACAGCGAATACCAATTACTTATCGTAGTGATTATCGACGGGTTTTACCACGAGAGCCCCGTGTTAATTATACATTTTTTTCTTCATTTTTTTTGTATCTTTAATTTTTATTACCCGGCGCATTGGATACTCCACAGGCACAAGGCATGGACGCTTCGAGAAGATGGATAGACTGTTTTTTTTTATCCTCACGATATTGATACTCGACGAGAGACCGATGAAAGGCTTTCCAATGTCCTATAGTCCGATGCACGCTCAACGTGCATAAACGTCCTTACTCCTCATACTCGTCTCGTCAGTAACACGAGAAGCGTTGCAGAAGCTATTCCCTCTTTTTCATTTCCTTCCCTTCGAACTTACAATGCTCGCTACTCGACGTTCATTACTTGCTAATTGTACTGTATGCTTCTGAGCCATCGGTCTTTCGCGGTGTCAACTATTCTTTCTATTTAATTAAATTCACCCTTTTTTTAAACTTTATTCTTTTTCATCGCGACACGCGATGTCGAGTTTATAGCGAAGCTAACTCCGTGGCTACTAATTGACTAGCATCGTTCATCACTCTCATTTGCTCTCTTAATCTCTCTCTAACTCTCTCAATAGTTGAATTATCTCTGTGTACAATAAAATATACGATTCGTTTATACATTCTTTTTTTTTTCTTTCTTTCGCTCCGTCTCACACGCACTCAAATTTTACCTTCGTTCCCACGATCCCGGCAGGATATGCACAACGGTATTGACATAGATAGGCAAGACGAGGATTAATTATAGCAGCATGACGTTATACAAAATGAGTCACCGAATGCGTTGAGCATCGATTCCCACCTCTCTGAACACTTGCAAACCCATGGCTGTGACAAATTAATTTACAATGTTGCGACGCAGATGTAACAATTTCTGTCGACGCGCGAGCCATGTACACAAAAACTCCCACGTACACTCTCCTTGCGAGAAAAAAAAAAACGAAACGTAACAAACACGGTCAACCATGCGTGACTTACTGAGCCTATCGAGGCAGGGCGTGCGTGTGTGTGTGTGTGTGTATCCGTGTATCTATATATATGTGTTGCATAAATTTCAAATTATCAGTCTTTCAATATCGAACGTCACCGGCGAAAAGTTTTGTACCGCCAAGGTCAACGCCATCTAGTCTTGGACACATCTTATAGAGAATATAAGGCGAGCAAAGCTAATTTGCCTTCTTACAGCGAACGGTAAAGCGATTTGATCCTGCCCTCGGTTTTTTTTTTTTTTTTTCTTTTTTTTTTGTGTCTTGGTTTCGATGTTTTCGCGATGCGAGCATCTCGTCAAGTCTTGCGGCCGATCGCTTTTTTTTGTCGGAGTTTCTCTCCGATTCGGGGAGGCGACTCGACACTGTAACTCGGGCTAACCCGCAGTCCGAAAGTCGTCGGTATCGGATTTTTCACGGATACCGATCAATGGATGCATCTCTTTGGTACGAACGATCGACGATCGAGCGCCGCGCTCGCGCGCGCATGCGCACTTCCGACCCGGCGGTCGAACGCGAGAAACGCGCTCGGTGGACTCGATCGTCGATGCGAATAATTGAACGCGGCATCTGCATAAGGTACCCTCGCTGCAGTTGCCAGCTTCGCGTTATGTACTCTGCGGTATTCCATAAGCGAAGCTGATCTCGCGTCATGGATAATCGGGATGCATGAGATTGTACATTATCGCGAATATCGTGCAGGCCGCGTAGACACCGAGGGCGACCCACCAGAGCAGCTGCTCGTGCAGTCGCTGCTCGAAGTTCTTCAGCACCAGGAGGCCTATCGTCAGACCGGCGAGCGCACCGGTCAGGTGCGCGACGTACGACACCGGCGGACCCATTTGCTCGGCCGCGTATCGATCGTAGATCGCGAAACCCACATCGGCGCTTGCTGCAATCATAATGAAAAGGGTTTTATTTTTGCAAATATTTACTTTTTGGGATTGGGTTTAACTATCACTTTTTTTTGCTAAATATTATTATCGAGAATCAATGTGTCGCATTGTTAAAAAAAAATTGCAACTTTAATGCAACATTTTTATGGGGAAGATGGTACTGTAAATTCTTGGTAGAATTGAGATGGAAAATTAATTAACTTTTTGGGATTGTGTTGAACTATCACTTTTTTTTTTTACTAAATATTATTATCGAGAATCAATGTGTCGCATTGTTTAAAAACAATTGTTAATTTAATGCAACGACTGAAATTTTTTATGCGGAAGCTAGTACTGTAAATTTTAGGTAGAATTGAGATGGAAAATTAATGAACTTTCACGGTGAAATTCAAGTAAATTATTGAATTTAAGGTACTTTTATTGTATAATTACGGTAAATTATTAAAAGTGAAGGATTTATAAAGTATTTAATATACTGTGGGTTAATTTTTCATCACATTTGTACGTGAAATTTAATATACTAGTTTATCCATAAACACTTTCAGTATTGGTACGTCAAATTTCATAAGAATTTTTTTTACAGTGCACGGTGCACTGTGCATAAATCTACGAATATTTTTTATCGTAATATAAGGGATGAAAAAAACTTTTCTGATACCAAAGAGAATCTTGCCGAAGGACTCAATGTGTACAATTTAATGCACTTGAAGTTTATATGCATAAACTGGTGTATAAATTTCACCTAAATTAACATTGCAGTATATTAAAAAGTTTAAAGAACTATACTTTTAATAATATACATTAATTGTACTATAAAGGTACTTTGATTCCAATAATTTACATTAATTTCACTCTAAAAGTCCATTAATTTTTCATCGCTATTTGTTGTTGCGCATTAAATTTAATGTTACCAATTTTTGCACAAAAACTTGTAGACCGGTACATTAAATTCCCTTTATTTTTAACAGTGTAAAATGATAACAGTACAAATGTACGGCACTGGCATTAAATCTTTTTTACCGCTACTGCCATCATCATAGATCGTTAACTCAGTCGGACGAACGAATAGTCATAATTACCGATTATGAAGATTCCGACGAGGCGAACGATGCCGAACTCCATGTTGTTGTAGTTGAGAAGAACATTGGCAAGATGAGCTGCGAGCAGAGCGTAAACTCCACCACTGGCGCCTACGAGGTACACGTCCGTGTCAAAGACCGACGTCCCCAGCGAGCCTTTAAAATAAAAACACTCGGTTAGTCCATTGATGTCTCGTGAGTAAAAAAATAAAAATAGAAAGAATTTTTTAAAAATAAAAAATTAAAAAAATAAAAATATCGTATGACGTTGAATCGTCCCGTGACAAGGGCGGAAGGGCAAAAGTTACGTTCGGCTCACCGACCCGGCCGCCGGAAAGCCCCGAGCACTACCGATACCTCTTGAGTAAAAAAAATAAAAATAATTTTTAAAAATTAAATTAAATGAATAAAAATATCATAGGACATTGAGTCGTCCCGTGAGAAAAGCGGAAGGGCAAAAGTTACGCTCCGCTCACCGATCCGGCTGCCTGAAAGCCCCGAGCACTACCGATGCCTCGTGAGAAAAAAAAAATAAATAAAAATAAAAATAAATAAATAAAAATATCATAGGGCGTTGAATCATCCCGTGAGAAAGGCGGAAGGGCAAAAGTTACGCTCGGCTCACCGAACCGGCCGGCGGAAAGCCCCGAGCGCAATATCCGTCGAACCGGCGCCAACGGCCGCGATCCCGCAATTTTCGATTATTTCCGGTTTTGGTAATTGTCCCTTGGTCCGTCGTTGTTATTGTTTATGTTTGTTAAAGTACCGGAAGGGCACCGCACCCCTCTCGCGAATGGCTCAGCAGCCGTCGTACAAAGAAACTACCGGGCCCGAGTGCGTCCCATGGCAATGCGCGCTCGGGAAGAGCGGAGAGAGACAAATTGTCGTTGACCGAGCGAGAGGAGCGCGGATCCGCACGGGGCGGGACAGCCGGCTCGTAAGCGAGTGCGTAAGCGACGGGGACAATAAAGCGAATGTACAGTTAGGCGCCGGTGCGCGACGGAGTAGACCGTAACACCGGTAGGATTCCATTCTCGTCGTTGGCAATTTTTTTTTTTTTTTTTTTTTTTTTTTGTTTTTTTTTTCTGCGGCGGGGATCCCATTGTCGGTGCGAGAGGCGGAGGCGGCTCTCGGGGGAACAAAATTGTCGGAATGTCTCACCGGCGAGAACTCCGGCCATGTACACCGCGGCGATCCTCAGACTGCCGTGCACCATCTCCAGAGGAAGTCCCACGACTAGCTGCACGCCCAGATTGAATAACAGGTGTAACCATCTGAAATGAGTATAGAGAAATATTTAAATAATTTTTTATTGTTTGTTATTTTTTATTCTTTTTTTTTTTGCATCAAAGAATATTTTTTAACGCGGCTTTGAAACCGATCGAGGACCTTAGCAAAGAGGTTTGTAACTAGTATTAAAAATGCGAAGGATATTTAATTCTTTTTTTTTACGTCAAAGAATATTTTTTAACGCGGCTTTGAAACCGATCGAGGACTTTAGTAAAGAGGTTTGTAATTAATATTAAATGCGAAGGATATTTAATTCTTTCTTTTTTTTGCGTCGTAAGGGAACATTTTTGGCGCGATTGCAAAACCGATCGAGGACTTTTGCAAACAGGTGTAATCATTAAAAATGCGAAGAATATTTAATTATTTTTTTTTTTTTTGCATCGTAAAAGAAAATATTTAACGCGACTGCACAACCGATCGAGGACTTTTGCAAACAGGTTTAATAATCAGTAATACGAAAGATATTTTATTATTATTTCTTTGCATCGTACAGGAACATTTTTTACGCGACTGCAAAACCGATCGAGGACTTCGGCAAATGAGTGCAATAATCAGAAATGCGGAGGATATTTTATTATTATAATTTTTTCATCGTAAAGGAACATTTTTAACACAACTGCAAAACCGATCGAGGACTTCAGCAAACAGGTGTAATAATCAGAAATGCGAAGGATATTTAATTATTATTATTTATTCATCATAAAGGAAAATTTGTAACGCGACTGCAAAACCGTTCGAGGACGTTTGCAAGCAGGTTTAATAATCAGAAATGCAAAGGATATTTAATACATATATTTTTTTAATACATCGCCAAGGAAAATTTTTAACAGGTTTCAAAAATCGATCGAGGACATCGTTAAAACGGTTGCTGACGCTAATGTATTCCTCATGCGGGTGTAATACGGGAGATAAAAGGCCGTTCGGAGAAACCAAAAAAAAAAAAAAAAAACTACGTACTTACCCTGCGTGAAGAAACATGTAGAAAGCGAATCTCCACAGCTCGAGCCGCTTATCCGGCCGGTAAATGAATACACTGTCGATCGGCACCGGACCCGACGGATTCACCCGGCCCATCGCCACCGTGTAATACGTGAAGAAACCCAACTGCAAAGAAAAAAAGAACAAACGAGTTTTACAACCGTCTGTCCATCGATCCTTGCGGGTGGAGAGGACTCCCCCGACGATAACGTCCGAGCGTTAAATTTACCTCGACGAGAGTGATGAGGATGATGAAGAGCGGGGGCGGGCAGCACGTGTAGTGGTCCGCGTAGAACTTTCTATCGCGCTCCTCCGTCAGGAATTCGTCCCCTATCATGCGAACCATCCTGAAACACGCACGGTGCAAAAGAAAAACGTTAAAACCATTTCTTTTTTCTCTTCCAAAAACATCCAATAACACTCGCAATCATCGAGTAAATATACAAGCTATAGATAATATAACAATAATATATAACATATGTTATATAACTAACGGTTATGTCGGCTCGCGCCCTTCGCGCGCTCGCAGTATCTTTGTAAGTGCTGTGAGCATCTGTCAGTATCCGTGGGTGTACCTGTAAGTACTGTAAGTATCCGTGTGTGTACCTGTGAGTACTGTAAGTATCCGTGTGTGTATCTGTGAGTACTGTACGTATCCGTATGTGTACCTGTAAGTACTGTAAGTATCCGTGTACGTATCTGTGAGTACTGTAAGTATCCGTGTGTATACCTGTGAGTACTGTAAGTATCCGTGTGTGTACCTGTGAGTACTGTAAGTATCCGTGTGAGTATTGTAAGTACTGTAAGTATCCGTGTGTGTATCTGTGAGTACTGTAAGTATCCGTGTATGTATCTGTGAGTACTGTAAGTATCCGTGTGTGTACCTGTAAGTACTGTAAGTATCCGTGTGTGTATCTGTGAGTACTGTAAGTATCTGTGAGTACTGTAAGTATCCGTGTGTGTACCTGTAAGTACTGTAAGTATCCGTGTGTGTATTTGTGAGTACTGTAAGTATCTGTGAGTACTGTAAGTATCCGTGTATGTACCTGTGAGTACTGTAAGTATCCGTGTGTGTACCTGTGAGTACTGTAAGTATCCGTGTATGTATCTGTGAGTACTGTAAGTATCCGTCTGTGCACCTGTGAGTACTGTAAGTATCCGTCTGTGTATCTGTGAGTACTGTAAGTATCCGTGTATGTATCTGTGATTACTGTAAGCAACCGTGTGTGTACCTGTGAGTACTGTAAGTATCCGTGTATGTATCTGTGAGTACTGTAAGTACCCGTGTGTGTACCTGTGAGTACTGTAAGTATCCGTGTGTGTACCTGTGAGTACTGTAAGTATCCGTGTGTGTACCTGTGAGTACTGTAAGTATCCGTGT
>JAPYZD010007757.1:0-12498 GCA_030522725.1 Ichneumoninae sp. B BG-2022a
CACGAAATATGAAATTTTATCTGAACTGTGAAATATTATAAAAATGTAAAAGGGCTTGTCCCGTAAATAAAATAAATAAATAAATAAATAAATAAATAATTTTTAAAACAATAAATAATTTTTTTTTTTAACTCACCCAGGGCAGGATCGTAGAGACCGCCCTTCAGCGGGTGTCCCAAGATGTTGAACGACAGAGGTGTGCATATTCTTACGACGCTCAAATTTTTTATGTCGTTCGCCGTGAAGACGGAGAACATGATACGCTTTGGATCGAGGTGTCTCGCTGTTCTGGTCTTGCCGGACCAGTTCTTATAATTTTGGCTCATCTTGTTGGTCCGATTGTTTTACTCGACAGAATTCGTTCGATTGGGGCGCGAACGTCGAATTACCGTACACGCGACGGTTCTTTCATTATTTATTTTTCGTTAAATCGAACGAGCACGCGGCGAAGAGGAACCACGAGGTCTTGTGAAAAAAAACAAAAAAGGTAAAGGTTATGGTTGGAGGTTTGCGTGGCGCGTGTGCGAGATTGACGGAGCGGGACCGAGCGCAGAGCACATGGGTAGGTTATCGACGAATAGTTCCTCACTGTGCCGTTCCTCTATTGTCGTCTGTGTTTTTTGTGGTGAAAAAGGAAAAGGAAATCGTAAACAACGAAGGTAAAAAGAACACGTTGAGCGGCCTAGGAACAATAAGTCTTCGCCAGGATTGTCGTCGAACGTAAGTTTCATGCTTTACGAAAAATCCTTTTAAAAATGCTAATCATGACGAGTCGACAATAATGTGTATGGAATGTTTCACCTATTCCTGTGTACTCCGATCCTCGATCTTTTCGTTTGTTTGCCGAGAGCCGACTGTGTTTCAAGGTGACAAAAAAGCCTGCCATCGAAAATTTTTGCCGCAGCTACTGTAGCAAGGATTTCGTTTATTTATTAAAATTAATTAAAAAATTGATTTTTGTTTCAGGCACATTTTTTTTTTATTGAGTCGGAAGATTTTTTGATCGCACGAGATGCTGACACCTCGGTTCGAGCTTTCCCAGTCGGATTCGGAAGTTACCATAGATGTTCATGCGCCTTATGCTAATATCAAGGACACAGAAGTTTACGTCGAGGGGACGGACTTCAGATTTTACTCCACTCCCTATTATCTCAGGTATTGCTTTTGAATATAGACGGAGGAACTTAAAGCTTGCTATTGAGTACTGGACAGAGTTTGAAGATGATTTTCTTTTTTTTATTTGCAGATTGAAGCTTCCTGGTGAGATAGTGGAGAACGACTCGTCTTCCGGATCGTACGACTGCGAGAAGGGTATTTTCTTCCTCAAATTCTCAAAGGTCAATGCTGGACAGCACTTTGAGAATTTGGACATGATAACTACTCTTCTCGCGCCTCCCAACGAGAACAAGGACTTCTTGGCTCCCAAGATACAAGTCATCAGTAAGCACAGATCATTTTAATAAATTCGTTTTCCAAGCACCAACGAGACATTGAATTTACTACAGTTTGAAATTTTCTTGGATAAATGGATTTTTTGAATATACAAAAACTTGAACTTTTTTTTGGATAGATAGATTTTTTAAATATACTAAAATTTGAATTTTTAAAAAATTAATAAGTGTTAACGTTGATGACCAATTATTATGGCATTCAAAGTAATGTTGTAATTTATCTGTACAGGTAATCCTGCGGCGAACGACGAGGGTGAAAGTAACGAAGCTTCGAACGAGGCCGAAGAGGAGGATGAAACCGACAAGGGAGATGCCTGGTTCGTCCCCCAAACTCCCGCCGTCGATAGCGCAACGACTTCGCTACTTCCGAATGCTCCAAGATACGGATTTGCCAACAAAATTTCCGGTGCACTGGCATCGTTCGATGTACGCTCGAAGCACAAGTTAAAATCAACGGCGACGTAATTTTTTCGATTCTTAATTTTATTCCTGCATTTTGCAGGCGGCATGGCTCAAGGAAATTATCGATCTTCCGATGCCGGACAGCATGCCGATGGAGGATCGCAAAAAGCTGCGGGAGATTCACGAGCACGAGGCGTTCAGCGAGGATCATTACATGGCCGACTTGGTCAGCAAAGAATGCATCGAGCCCTACACAACGTTCACGGCCGCGTGGGAGACGTTGAAACCCGAGCAGGTTTCACTGAGCGACACGGACAAGGATCTTCTCAAGGAGCTTCCGAACAAGGAATACCTGCTGGACAACGACGAGGCCCAAATCGTTCTCTTCGGTCTCGTCGACATTCTCTTTGGAAGTTGCTACAATCACAGGATAACCAACGGCGAGAATACGCCGGAGAGCAGCTGGGACATCAACAAGCTGAGCTCCACCCTTTGCTGGTTTCAGGTTCGTTACAAAAAAATATTATTTCAATCAATACGACAAAACTGGTTCGCTTATCATTTTTATTAAATAAATAACATTTCAGCATTTTTCAAGCATGGACGAAGTGATACGAGCTTGCGTCAGACGTTCCCTGTGTTATCCGATGTGCAGGAACTGGGATTTGTCTATGAAAGTTTTCGAGGACGTTAAGCAGGTCGTCAAATTAGGTAAAAAATATCTAATATTTGTACACTGTAAAAAAATTTTGTTTGATATTAATGAACGCTATTGGAAGCTTTTTTACATAAACTGTTTCGGAAATTTTATACACATGTGCGTTGCAGTTTTACAGTGACATTTTTATTTTTAATCTAAATTTTTGTAAATTTCAGGGGAAAGATTCGTAATTTTAAGACATGGTATTACAAATATTACAAAAAAAAGTACATTAAATGTACAATTTATTTTTGCAGTGTAACTATTGGATGTTTTTTTAACGTAAATCTTATACCATAACTTTTTATCTTGTAGGGAAAAAATATATCGTAAAGCGTTTCTGCGAGATACACGAACTCTTCAACAACTCGTACGAGCCGCGTTATCTGTTGAATCAATTGTACATCAAAGATTACCTGATTTGGTTGCAACAGGCCCCGGTGTCGGTAATCGAGTCGATAGTTCCAATGCTGGACGCTGTGAGTACACTATAATTGACGATTTTTTTTGAAACAGTGTATTTTATCAATGATATAAATCATATTAATCAATGACGATAATTCAATCGTTCAAATTAATTATCCAGGTGACTCCGACGAAAGCCGAAATGGGTTTCGATCTCGATGAGCTGGAGGTAGCCACATGGTCGGTTTACGGCGAGAACCTCTGTTTCGAGAACGCGGTGAACGAGATCGTCAACGAAATGGAAAATGCTACTCTCGAGGATCACGAAAAAGAATTGTAAGTTCATCGAAAGTTCGATACTTTTCGGTGTTTCGATTCTACCTTACCCTCACATTTTTCGCAATAGTACGATTATATGCATTAAACTTCGAAGGTCAAATCGTCATACCCACTTGCACGAAAGCAAAAAGTACTTGAATCGTTGGTGAGTTTAATTATTTTTTTTTAAATGTTGTACGAGTTCTGTGATTGCTTTAAACAACACTAAAAAAAAATCGTATGAAATTTATAATGCACTGGTACTGGAAGTTTTGTACATAAACTTGTATATTATATTTCATGTAAAATTCAGATGAAAAATTAACGTACAATATATTAAAAACTTAACAAATACTTTACTTTAATTTTACTATAAAAGTCCATTCATTTTTCATGACAATTGTCCATTAAATTTAATATACCAGTTTCTGTATAAAAACGTCCAGTCGGGTACATTAAATTAACAATTTTTTTAAACAGTGCATACATGTGGCTTTGCGATCGTCGTCTAACTCGTTGTGTGTCAACAAATGAACATTTATGACAAACGTTAAACTCTCACATTTTTCGCGATCGTACAATTATATGCCTTACCGAAAAGTACTTCATTGGAGAGTTTAATTATAAAAAAAAAGTGTTGTGAGAGTCCTGCGATTGCTTTAAACGATACCGGTGGCTTTGCGTTTGTTGTGTAACTCATTGTGTATTGTGTCTAAAACGTCCTTATCGCCGTTGTACCCGAGGGTAAACAACATGGTGTAGTTCTCAATGTAATAATTCATCTTTCCCTCACATAACTCGCCTTCCTGAGTGCCTTGCGTATCTCTGATTAATTGTAATAAAATGTTTCAATTTTTTACTCACAGTTTTTTTTGCCCCTAGGTTACTGGGTAATGGTTCGGGAGCCGTGGACAGCAGCAGCGACAGCGAAAGCGATTCGGACTCCGATTCTGAGAGCGACAACAGTAGCTGCACGAGCACGAGCAGCAGCAGCAGCGACAGCAGCAGCAGCACGAGCAACACCGAAAAGCTCGACTCCGACGATCTAAGCGATTCCGGTTCAGCGTGAGTTGAGAGACTTCGACCTCCGTATTTCAAGACGACAAACCTAAACTCCGTTTAACAGTAATGAATAATCTACAGATCGTGAACGACCGATGTAAGACGACGAAGATGCGGAGCGCGTGGACTGTCGAAAAGAATAATTCAACGGTAACTCAAAAAAGTATTCGTCCTTAATTATCGAAAAATGCAACATTTTTATGTTTTTCTTCGTCGTCGCACGACGGAGAGTTTCGTCTCGATTTATCCGCAATTTCGTTGGATAGAGAAATAAATTATTTATTTGTCGAGCACGTAGTATATCCAGGGCAAAAGTTTACTGTAGTGCGCGATCAACCTGTTTCGGGTCTCCTCCTCCTCGGCATTGAATTCTTCTATGTTCGGTGGGTTTTTTTCCGTGACATCGGCTCGCGGAGTCCCCGTAGCTTCCACGGCTGCCGACGAATCGCCGGCTGATAGAGTCGATTTATCGGTGACGTCGCTGACGGTTTCCGGCGGATTGTTGTTGTTAGCCTTCGAAGGCTTCTTCCACAGTTCCACTTCCGCCCCGGCCTACAGTAATACGTGCAACTCATTATTCCCGTGAAATATTAACTCATGTAACTGCGAAATAATTTTCAAAAATTGACAGTAACGGTGCGTTAGAAAAATAGAAAAAAAATCTCTTTAAAGTATTAAACATTTTATTTTTTTAATTGAAATGTGTCAATAGAAATTTAAAAAATTTTAAAGTGTAAATTGAAATGTTTAAAAATGTCTTATCTTTAAATATGTAAAAATTGATATTCAACGAGTAAGTTCGAATACCTCTTCGAATATCTGTTGATTCAAATTTAAATGTTTTAAATGTAAATGTTTAAAAATGTTTTATCTTTGAATACGTAAAAATTCATATTCAATGGATAAGTTCGAATACCTCTTCGGCTATTTGTTGATCCTCCGGTTTCGCCGTATCTTCCGTGTCCTCGTAGGCTTCCTGACTGGCTGTGCCTCTCCAAAAATCCGCTACCTCGCCGTACAATCCAGGGCTCTCGTTCTTGTTGTAGATCACGTTGGTCATCGGCCAGAGCTTGGCCTCGACGTCCTCGTTCGGCGGAGCATCCGATTTTTCGTGAAAATCCTGTGGACCGCTGTAGAGCCTCGTCGCATCGCGGGACGCCAGATGACCGTGACGGTCCGGACTTCCGGTCTTCAGTACGAGATACTCGTGCATCCTCGTCGATTCACCGTCCACGTGGAAGTGGGGCGCGTGCATTATTATTCGTATCGGTATCTCGAAAGATTCTCCGATTTCTTCCTCTTCACTTTTCTTCGAGCGCTCCTGTGGTAAATGCGAGTCTTTATTTTTTTCCGACTCCTCTTCGACCCGCAAAGTCTCCTCCGTTGCGCGGTCGATCGTGCCGTCCGTGCTGTCGTAATTCGCCGAGGAATGTTCGATCTGCGACATCGCATCGAAACTTCCGGAACTCAAAATCGGAGCATCGGTTTTTTCCACCCTAGTCTCGTGCATCGAGCGATCCTCCACAGACAAAATTTCATCGACGGACGAGATCGAAGTTTCTTCCGTTGCTGCTTCGACGTTACCGACAATCGTATCGAAAGTCGAAACATAATTATCTTCGCTATCGGAAGTTGCATTGGTGACGAGACGGCTCGAAGCGATCGTCCCACTGTTTTCCTCCTCCCGATTAAAATAATTATCGTTCATTGAAATTTCTTCCTTTTTCGGTAATCGAGCAATCGTCGCCTCCTCCGAGCTCAAAGTGTCTTCGGTCGTCGAACCGGAAGTCACGTTGTTAATCGAATCTGTCGTATCAGAAGTGCTAAATGACGCAGAAATTGCATCTTCCGTATCGTGCAAATAATGCTCCTTCATTGAAATTTCTTCCTTCTCCATTAATCGAGCAATCGTCGCCTCCTCCGAGCTGAAAGTGTCTTCGGTCGTCGAACCGGAAGTCACGTTGTTAATCGAATCCGTAGTATCGGAAGTGACAACGGACGCAGAAATGGCATCTTCTATATCATGCAGATAAATGCTTCCAGATAAATCCGTGGACGCTGACGAAGTTGTAAATTCATCAGACTTTTCCGATTCGAACTCTGCTGTACAGTTATCTTCCTTCGAGATAAGATTAGGCGTGGTTGTACGCTCGGTCGTGATACGAACTTCCAGAAAGCTTCCTATCGACGTTTCCTCGTTCGTACCCTGGCTACTTCCCAATCGGTACTCCGACGTCGAAGAAGCGAAGCTTTCGCTTCCGACGTCGAGCATCGATGTATCTTCTTTTTCTTGACGATACGATTCCGTTGTAACGGGAATATCACCGACGATCACACTTACTCTGTCGTTCTGAAAGTAGTCTCCGGTAGTTGAATTTATCATCGATTGATTTCCATTCTTGTAAAGAAGTCCCGTAGCGTTTCGAACGATATCGCAAGGTCCGCAAGGCTCGTCCTTGTACGTGGACAGAATTGCAGCTTTGACGTACGGAAAATGCAGTATGCTCCAAGGCACTATCACCTGGTAGGTGAGCTTTCCGCAGCTGGGGAACGAAAGAGAAGCATCGATCAAAATCGTTACGATCAGTTCCGGGCAATGTTAAGGTAGTACTAGCGCAATGACTGACGCCGCCTAAGTGTGAGAGGAATAAAGGCGAATTACAAACACTTCCAGATCGGATAAAAATCTGAAAAAAATCAAGCATATGGAAGATGCTGATAAGGTTGTTCGTCCATAATAATGATCCCGAAATGTTATTAGTTTCCATTATGTTAAATTTTTTTTTCAAATCGTAATTTTCAAGTATTAGATAAAATTCTGAAACAATTCATAGGTATTCAGAAAAATTCACAAATCATTTTCGTAATAAAAAAAAATTTGGTTGCCGGCTAATTTGTTGCAGAATTTTTTTTTTTCGGTACATTGTTATGAACATTCTGAAATTATTATTATGCACCAACAATCTTTTCAGCACCTTTTTTATGCTAGAATTTTTTCAGAAATTTTTCTCATCGAGAAGTGTTTGTAATCTTTGTCTTTTTTTCTCTCAAACTTACTACCTTAATCTTTGTTTCATTATTTTCGGTAATTCGCCGCTTCGATAAATCGGCCGAAAAAAACAAAATTGTCTCAATCGTTCTGTCTGAAATAAAAATCGAAGAGAACAAAAAAAACAAAGCTTCCAAAATATTCTGAGGGTATTCGTTGTCGCTGTGACTGGCGCTGATGACGTTGGATGGTAAAAAATATTGAAATAGCTGATGGCCTTGAATGGTAAAAAACATAGCTGAAGGCCTTAGACGGTGAAAAAAAAAAAAAAAATGAAAATAGCGAAAAAACGTACCGATCGATAACCAGTACCTGATCCCTGGACCCGGAGATTCTTCCAGATTCCAAGATGCACGTTGTCCTGAATGAGTCGTATGTCGGGGGTCATGCTGAGTTCCAGCGAATCGGCGGTCTTATCGATGTCGGAAAAGGTCTCGATCTCCTCGGGCGAAACACCGAGCCAGGCTTCCTTCTCGACGTCGTCTTCGGAGTCGCCGCCGCCGCTCAGGAAGGACGGATCGACGTTCACGACGAAGAAAAGTGCGTCCGGCAGGCCCGATCTTCGCAGCCGATCGTTCAACATCTTCAACCTTTCGAATAAAATTATCAGAATTCTGTAGAAGAAGAAACGAAAAAAAAAAGAAGAAATCGGAACGAAAGCGATTTTTTTTTTTTTCATGGACCGTCGATAAATCCGAGCTCACATGATCGCCTGTCTGTGACTGTACGGCCACGACGAGTCCAAAAATGCCAATACGTTGACGACTCCCCGCTGCGCCATCGGGAAAGCGACCGGACCGCATTGCTCCAAGTAACCGCTCGTCGACTCCTCGTTGCGTTTCTTCACCCTGATTATGTCATCGGTCAGTGGCAGGCTGCCGTAACCGTACGCCGGTTTGCTGTGCACCGAGGTCAGCGATGCTCCGAAAACGATGGTTAAAAAATCGACGATCCTCATCTCGGTATCTCTGGATTCGCGCAAATCTTCGAACACCTCCGGACGAAAATTCCTGCGAGAGCCAATGAGAATTTCAGCGGCGTATTTCCATTCGATTAAAAAATTATAAGCTAATTAATTTGATTGATAATTTTTTTTTCTTTTTTTTTTCTTTACAAAACTAAAAATATTCGACTCACTGTAGCCGGACGGAGCGTCGAGGATGAATGTCACGCGGAAACTGTAGACCTTGTGAGATTTTTCCGAAGTCATATGTGACGGCGCGACGACGCTGGACCGACGACGATGCTTAACCGGCGGCGTAGCTCAGCGCAGCATCCCTCCCACGCCTTCGCAGCGTCCAGCACAAACGTGACACCCTTCCTTTTAGTATATACGGAACGGTTATATGTTACATAGCCGCGGCGTGCGTCGTCGTATCACGCTGTATATCCATTATAAGGACACTGTACCGAGAACCATCGGATATATATAATATCACGAACTAATAAATCGGCCCGGAACCGCGTCCGATCAGATACCAGTAATTGGATTTTTTTCTTTCCCGAAAGAGGAGCCAAAATAATACTACAATAATAATAATAGTAATAAATCAATTTAAATAATTTTTTTTATTTATTAGAAATTTTTACGCATTATATAAGATTTATAGAAATTTTTACAGATCATTCTAATAGGCTTATAAAAAATTCGATGTTCTCAATTATTATTGTTATTATTAAATTATCAATTAACTAACTTTCTGGTGATTCATGCTGCTCAAATTTTTTTGAAAAGCCATAATAATAATAGTAATAAATAAATTTTTATCTAGCACATTTTTCGAGATTGTTCTCAACAGAGTCTTTTTGAAATTTCGATGTTCTCAATCGTAATTGATTAATCAATTAATTATCTTCAAGCTAATTTATTCTGGATAGCGATACTTATACGAGTCATTAAAATGTGAAAAAGAGTTTATGAGCAAAGAAGGGACAACGAAAGATTTTTTGTGTTTTTTTTTAGTAGTCAATTAATTATAATTTTTTTTTTTAGATAGTCGAATTTTTAAAAAATTTCTGTGGGGAAGACCTTCGACCGTGGGTGCCGATCGATACAGAGCGGTATCGCGAGCGATTGCGGTCTCGTGTACGATGTAGCCGGGCGCAAATACACGGCGCGTATGCATGTTCGCATTTATAAATGGAACAAAGCGTCCCTTGTTCTCGAGTCGGCGAGAGCCGGACGGAGAAACGACGGTCCTCCCTGCGGTTCATCTCCGCGCCGGAGAATCTTCGCATCGATTCGACGCCAGTTGACGTCCCGGCGCGATACGTTCCGCTATATCTTCGCCTCCGGCTATACTTTGTAATAACACATCATCGATTGCGGAAGCTAATTTACGGAGTTTCCGAAGACCTGAAAATGTCTTTGAAAATTTGCGGTCTGTTGACTTTGACGATCGGAGTAACGTCGGTGATGTTCGATCCGGTTCGATCGTTCGACGATTTATCGTCGACCCCGAGGACCAACGACATTCACGAGAAGACGAGCCGGACCGAGGATCACGGTCGGAACGAGACCGAGGAGTTTTTGAATTTTGGACGCAACAGAAGCGAGTGGAATCAGCGATATCGCATTCGGTATCTGGAGAATCCGGAGAGAGTCCTTCAGAGCAAGGTCAACGTTCTGGCGCGGCTGTTGAAGATACACGTGGATCATCTTCGCGACAAAACCGAACAGGTACGCTCATTCAACTCACCCGTTTAAGGAGGTTGGAGCGAGTGGTTTTCATTCCGCCTAAATTCGAGAAATTCGGGGAAGAATTGCAAACACTTCCCAATGTTATAAAAATCTGAAAAAAATCGTACTTATTATAGGCATTGAAAAGACTAATTTTACATAATAATAATTTCAAAATGTTATTAACATATTGACGAAAAAAAATTGTTCATCAAAATACTCAACTTTTTTTTTTAATGAAAATGATTTGTTCACTTTTCGAAATACGTATGAATTTTTTCAGATTTTTATCTTTATTTTGACTTTTGCACATTCCATGTAAAAAACAAGAAAAATCAAAATAAAGATGAAAATCTGAAAAAATTCATACGTATTCCGAAAAATGAACGAATCATTTTTACTTTAAAGAAAAGTTGAGTTATCACATGTTTAGATGAACAATTTTTTTTCAACACTTTGTTAATAACATTTTGAAATTATTATTATGCAAAATGAATCTCTTCCGTGCCTATAATAAGTTTGCGTTTTTTCAGATTTTTATAACATTGGGAAGTGTTTGCAATTCTTGCCCGAATTTCTCGAATTTAGGCAAAATGAACACCACTCGCTCCAACCTCCTTAACAACAGTCTCTGAAGACATCGACTATGTTTTGTAGCTAATTCGGCGTTGAGATCATTTTTTAAATTTCTTCTGAAGACATCAACTATCCTCCGTTGCTAATTCGGCTTAGAAATAATTTTATTTATTTATTTATTTATTTTGTTTCTTTTTACTTTTTTAAATTTCTTCCGAAGATATCGACTATCTTCCGTAGCTAATTTAGCGTGGAGATAATTTATAAAATTTCTTCCGAAGACATCGACTATCTTCCGTAGTTAATTCGGTGTAGAGATAATTTTTTAAATTTCTTCCGAAGATATCGACTATTTTCCGGAGCTAATTCAGCGTACATATAATTTTTTGTATTTTTTCCGAACATGTAACGAGTTCGATTTTGTTATCAGTGATATGAATTTCTTCTTCGTTGATCTGACACTCATGCAATTCCTCTTTACTCGTCAGGTTGAGCTCGTGTTCTTGGTCGACTCGTCGGCGTCCGTGGGGTTGGAGAACTTTCGAAGCGAGCTGAACTTCGTGAGAAAATTGTTGTCAGACTTTACCGTCGAGCCGAGAGCGACGAGAGTCGCGGTCGTTACCTTCGCCGGAAGAAGACACATTCGACGGCACATTGACCAGATATCGAGGAGCGATGCGAGCGATCAGAAGTGTCAACTACTCAACAGACAGCTGGGCAACATAACTTACACCGGTGGAGGGACTTACACTCGCGGCGCTCTGCTGGAAGCCCTCGTTAGAATTTAAAAAAATGAATATATAATTTAATAAATTTAATGCACCGGACTAGAAGTGTCTATGCAAAAACATGATACATTAAATTTAATGTACGATTGTCTTGAATGAAGAATTAATTCAATTTTTCATTGCAATTAAACTAAATTATTTTTTTTTAATACTTTTACAGTAAAAGTAAAGTAATTCTCAAGTTTTCGAAATGCAGTACGTAAGTTTTTCATCATAATTACAATGTAATATAATGTAATATAATGTAATATACCAGTTTAGGCATGATAACTTTCAGTACCAGTGCATTAAATCTCATACAAATTTTTTTTACAGTGAAAAAAATAATTACTTCGCATGGTATATTAAATTTAAAAAATTATTCTTCTGACGATTCAGGCGATTCTGCAAAACAGTCGCGAGGGCTCGGAAAAGGTGGTTTTCCTCATAACCGATGGCTTCAGCAACAGCGGCGACCCGCGTCCGGCGGCGAAGCACCTGAAGAACATCGGTGCGACGATCTTCACTTTTGGAATTCGAACCGGAAACGTGGAGGAGCTTCACGACATAGCGAGCGAGCCCGGCTACACCCACAGTTATCTTCTCGATTCATTTCCCGAATTCGAGGCACTCGCGCGTCGCGCTCTGCACAGAGGCAAGTTTGGGAAGAAAAGAAGAAATATGAAGAGATCGTATTAGATCGATCGCGCTTCGTCAAAATTCTACTTTTTAAATTTTTGGATTTTTACGCGCAGATCTGAAAGCCGGTCGTAACGTACCGGTGACGGTCCCGAGCGATTGCGATTGGCTGTGCTCGCCGAAAAACGGAAGCGAAGAAACGGAGCAATGCTGCGACGAAATGGCAACCTGCGTCTGCGGCACCGCCACCGGACATTACGCTTGTCTCTGCCCGAGAGGGTACTTCGGGTCGGGACTCAAAGGATTCTGCCAACGTAGTCACTTCGTTCTTCACTTTGCGAAGACTCTTAATTTCTTAAGGAGGGAGTCTCGCTGCGCGCTGACTTCGCATAAGTTCGACAACAATAAGAGAAAATTGCAAGTACTTCTTGATGGTGTAAAAATCTGAA
>JAPYZD010007763.1:0-11093 GCA_030522725.1 Ichneumoninae sp. B BG-2022a
AAGGTATATAAAAATATATATTCGATATGTATTCCACATATATTGTGAATATGAGTTTCATATAATCGAAGTATACCTGGTACATATCTGAAATATATACACTTTACATTTCGGAATATATTCCGAATATACGTGCAATATATACTTGGAATATATGTTTGATATACTTTGGAGAATACCTAAAATGGATGTTTCATATACTTTGGGGTAATGGGTTGTTAACTGTTAACTTATTCATAATCTGACAGTATGAATAATCGAGGTATTGAATTACCCAGGGTACAACAATGACATTGAGCCTTTAACTTTAACAATTAAATTAATATTAATGTATATGCGTCTAACATAGGGCCATCACATGCCTACGATGCTTTAAGTTTCAAATTAAAATTAAAATTTTCCAAGATCTGGATAGCCGAGTTGCTTAAGGCACAACGGTCGTACTGTTACGACCCAGGGTCGACGGATTGATCCCCTGCGAGTGACAAAATTATCAGCCTTTTTCCGGGATATTCTTGTGTCTGTCGATATACTAAGTTCATATATATAATTAAACGTGAAAATCACTTAATTTTCAAATTTTTTAGCTGATATTCAATACTTAGGATACATGACATTTGTATCTAACTTATGTCCGGAATACATTCGGAGCTACATTTAACATAAACGTAGAATATACAATATATATACCTAAATTATATATTGAATATATGATTCGAATACATTTTTTGTTCCAAAAAGTACGTATGGCGAATACATTTTGAATATATTTCTCATACAACTCGTGTACAGTTGGTACATATTTGATATACATGCACATATACCGCAAATATATTCGACATATAGTGTTAATACATCGAAAAATGTATTTTTCGATATACTTTATTTCCATGTGGGAAGATTTCACTGCATTGAAGAAATCCTACGTGATGTAGAAATAAAGATAAATAAGAATGTACACTGAGAAAAAGAAATGGTATGATTAAGCAAATGCGCGGTGACATACGTTCAAACGTGTATTTTGTTGGTCCAACAAATAAGTTCGTTTCAATCGCCAAATTTTGGATAATTTGAAGCAAATAATCGTTTAAAACAACAATGCTTTATTTGTACCAAATAAATAACAACTTTGAACGTATGTCACGCGACTTTTGGTTAATCCAACCATTTTTTTCGGAGCGTGTAAAAATGAACTTTGGAGAAAAATAACTAGCAAACAATTTTATAAATCTTGGGACAAGATTGACTTTACGGTTCCACTCAGTCAGCTAGCAAACATCCAACCACTATGCTTACAACCCACACAAAACATTACCCGAAGACATAAACATCCAACACACACTACATATCAACATCTAAATAGAATGTCGAACGAAGATGTATAAAAATGTACCAGCCCATAAAAAAAAATTGCAATCATACCCCAAATAAAAGATAGCCAGGGGCGGAAGGACTCCGGTCGATAGCCTGTTGACAATACAAAAGTAAATGTGTAATTGTATTAATGTTTAAAAACTATAACGGTAGTTAATGTATCGTATGTATTGTCAATAAAGACACTCACTACTACATTGACTTTGCGGTACCGCGAGGATCGCCTCTATCGATCCAGGTTCAGAGACGTGTTACCATTGACGTATCGAGAGAGTGGTCGTACGTGAGAATGTTGACACTGCTGGACAATATGTGTACCCGCTCGGCTTCTCGAATATTCGAGACCTATTATTACAACGATATGGAGCAACAGCCGCTGATGTTGATTCGTGCCGTTAATGAAGTACAGTTCGCACCGAGAAACTATACTGCCGATACTCCACATCCCGCCCCGTCATTGTTTGGAGTCACCGAAATCGATGTCGCTCTTCTGTTGATCGTTGACTTTTGCGTGTGGACAAATGCTACCCGAAAATAATGGAGATCCACTTTACAGAGTCAACAGGCATTCCCGAGGGCTTTTAAAGTGCGACGATAGCGCTCCACAGATTCGAGCTGATTACATTTCATTTGTTTGCCTGATCCGTTCCTCTCGTCCGTTCCATCGAAGCTTCGGCACGTTGAATGTGGATTTTAATTGGGAAAATCGATGGGTGCGGCTTCTTCGCGACCGCATTAAATCTGCGTTGCACAGGTCTGTTGCACACAGCACTCGGGAATAAGCCGCTTTCGTGCGACAAAGCTGTTTAACTTTTCCTTCTTCCTGTGCATGCATTCGTACCGGAAGTGCCATCGCGAAGAGCACGATAACGTAGATACGGCTTCGGGCGATGCGACGCTGGTAAGAATCACTTGACACTATGGGCTTCGGATAGCCGAGCAGGAGTGCCCGCTTGGGAGAGTCGTTCCACCGTCGACCGGTGATTGTCGTCCCGGGATTTCGTACACTTGCCTCACCGTGACAGTCATATGAGCATGATGTGTGTTTGAAAAATTTGCTTCAATTTTTGCTTCCTCACAGAAGAAGCTTTGCTTTTGTAAAAAAAAATTGAGATTTTAATGTCAGAATACTTAAAATAGTCTAAAACGTCGAGAAATATGATTTTTAGTTGGCGTCTGAATGTATGTGTGTGTGTATGTGACAGTTGCGTGGTTTAAAATTACTATAACTCTGAAATGGCTTGAGACAGCGGGTTGAAACTTTGTACACTAGTAGAGCGATGACGTCGCTTCGTTAGGTGCTATTTTCGTGAACATTGAGGCCCAATTGGAGATTTTATGCGATTTTCCGTAAGTTGCGTAAATTTGAAGCTATCGTCCTAAAACTGCACATAAATATACTATTTTGATCAAAGACCTTTGGCATTGAATTTTGTCAAAATCCATCGAAGTGGTAAGATTATATGGGATTTTGAGTTTTTTGAAACATGACTAAAAATTGTCTAATTAGAGTAAACATAGAGGTATCAATCTTAAATTCGATACGTGAATGGACGAGCACTGTACAATGTTTTTTTTTCACCATTTTATTCATGTTTAATAGGTTGATCGACAAAATAAGTCTGGAAATGCAGACGATTTCGCATCGCCAGTGTACTTTCGCAGATTCAAAGGAGCCGGTGTTGGATCATAGTATAACTGTTCCTTTCACGAGCCTCCATTAAACGGCATGTGCATCGGGTTTACGATTCACCTAAAGTAGAGGTCTGGAGATTCTGCTCACGCACGGTAACTCCTCCAGCTCGGGGGCCTTAAAGTTTTCATTTCCAACCCATGATGCACCGCCAAGCTCCACTCTTCTCTCTCGGTATCCGTAATTCCGGCCAACATAGACACGAATGCCCTGCGTTTCGTTTGTCTGCGTCATCTCTATGTAGTCAGCTATTATTTCACACATATACACATACATATACATATACATATACATATACATATACATATACATATACATATACATATACATATACATATACATATACATATACATATACATATACATATACATATACATATACATATACATATACATATACATATACATATACATATTTCACACACACACATGTGTAAGAGTTACTCCTTGCCGTTGCACAGTATATTTGTCTGTGTGATGCTGAAACAGGAGTTCTGTATACAATGTTCGGGAGCCGGCTTACCGTGTAAAAGCCCGGATGCGTACCCATTTCCGCGTTCCTGTTTTGCAGACTTCTCGTGGACCCCTCGGTGTACGGAGTACCTCTTGCGGCAAGCCCGCTGCTTAACGTGCCCGGTCCTCACGTTGTTTGATACTCTTTGTCGTAATTTCTTTTTGTCATCCCGTTATTCACCTCCCCACCCATTAGGGGTACACAGGGTACACGAAAAGCGGATTTAGTTACTGTTTGCTAATTAAAAGCTCGACGGTCGAGCAGTTCGGGGAAACAAAGTTTCGGCGCTACGGAAGAGAGCCGGATGGAACGTGACGAAAAATATTTGGAGCGAAATTTCGTCCTCGATGCCACGATGTTTCTTCTCGTAATTGGAAAGGAAAAAAAAGAGAGGAGCGAGAACGAGCCTGGAGAATTCTGGGCGAATGACACCCGTAAACTTATCTTCTCGCATCGCACTCCATTATCCGACGGGGAAGACGTAGCGAATAACGGAGTCAGAATGGTTTAGACGAGAAAAAAGAAACGAGATACGATGGAAAAACAGAGTGTGGAGGATGAGCCAGCGGGTGCGAGTCCCTCGTCGCAAAATATGGAAGTACGAAGCAAAGGATCTTTGCTGTTACTCGTACCGCACTACGTTTACCGTGTTTTCTCTCTCACGCAACGTCGCGTTTCGTAATAACCGCTGACTCGCCCGCGCCAGTACGTAATCTCTCTGCCGGCGCGTTCCCATTTCTGTAAGAGCACAGATTGCCACACCAGCGGAAGAATAAACTACCACTACCAGCGGAACCGCAAGCTGCCACGCTCCTTTCCAGGATATATAAATACATATATGACCGTACAAATGTTAAATGAACATGAGTATAGATATAGCTATATATAGATGTGTGCTAAAAGTGGTGAATATGGCCAGGTCCAGATATCATTGATTTATGTGTTAATTGAGTCGGGTCATATTTACCCCTTTTACTCCATACACGCACACATATTATATATGTAGGGTACGACGGGGGAAAATGGGGCTCCCCAAAATTCGATATATGGCTGTAAAAAGAAAGGTACATCGCTCACGATATGGTGAGATGGTGAGAAATGGTTACGATCCGAATCCCGAGGGAGCGTCTGATACAAATAAAGCAAAGCCAACATGCCAGAGAAATTGGAGACTGACTCGTTTTGCCTCTAGCGATATTTTTTTCCGGAACGCCAGAATTGACTGGACAGCTTCGAGCGTTTAGTGGAACGGTGTTTTTCGATTAGCTGCACCGTTTTGCCCCGCTCTTTCCTATATGTGTCTATAGAGCAATTTCGGGTGGCCATGTTTAATAAAAATGAATAAAAAAAATTGGTTGCAAGCAACTCTATGAACATTAATGGTGAATATTTTCCGAACCCCTGTAATTCTGAACATAGGGGAGACCGGGGCAAAATGGAACAGTGAGGATAAAACTCAATTTTCCAATCATTTTTGGCTACCCAAGTTTGTCCCAACGATACATCCGGATTTTCAAACCCGTTTTGCCCCACCTATCACCATCGGCTCCATTCCAAAGTTATTGGAAAATTGCGTTTTGTCTCATTAACCCGTTTTGCCCCGATGTGCCATTTTGCCCCGCTCTCCCCTAATCCCACTCGACCACGTCATGGGGTTTTCCCAAGGCAAGGCGAACTCTGTGAGGACGATGGAGACAACCATATTCTCAGTGGAGCGAACATTTTGTAAGCCCCGCCGCCGTGAAGTAGTAACGTGGGGGAATAGTGATATGCAATGACCGTACCGTCGCTCCAGGATCCGTTTTGCCGCTGGGGATCCGGCACGTGGTTAACGCTAATGATTGGAACGTTTCCACCGAATTTCGTACCGCTTGACTGGGTATTCCTCGAGTGCAGATGTCTGCCTGACACGCAGCACGCCTCGGGCATCCTGGTACGCGGTGGTAGGCGGTGTGGCAAACTCGGTCGCGTATGTAAATGTTCCGCCGTTTGGCTTTAGTTCATCCCTCTCCCAAACGGCACTGGTCTTTCGAGCTTCCGTCTCTGACGATGGCTTTGACGATTCGGCACTGTCGGGATCATCAAACTGGGTTGTCGGAAAATAACGCGTTTAATCAATTTTATATATCAAGCTGGCAGGCATTTATTTTATTCGTTTCTGCAATAAAATGTTTCGTCGGAAATTCCGCATGAAAGTCGATTCATAACAGTGTTTATTATATGAAATATATATAAATGGCGTACAAAAAAAACAACTGAACATTTCTCAATTAAATTTTGACCAAACGTTGACTATTGATCACACATGATGTGTGTAAAATTTCAGTATGATCGGTCGAGGCATTCCCGAGATATATCGATTTGAATTTTTGGGGTCTCAGACACACATACATACATACACACATACACACTAGGGTGTTCCAAAAAAAGGCATTATTTTTTTTTAATTTTCCTCCCACCTGTTTAAAGTACAGATTTCAATCTCAAATTGAACCTCACAAAAGTCGGAACCAAGCAAAAAATCCCAAGCGGTGCCGCATTCGACGGTTAACCCTTTTTGGATTACAACCTTTCGCGAGGTTCAATTTGAGATCGAAATCTAGACTTTAAAAAAGTGGGAGCAAAATAAAAAAAATGTCCTTTTTGTGAAACACCCAAATACACACATTCACACATTCACACAAACATTTTTTCTAAGTGTCTTTTTTCAATATTTTTGAACATTCTAGAATTTTTTTTTCACCATCACAAAACTTCCTCTATGAGGAAGCAATACATTTTTTTTGCCTGAAATCGATGGATCACCGTCTTTAAATCACATCTACGTAAATGGAACTGCGGGCGTGAGGAAATCGAGAAGAAAAAATAACATTTTTGTCCCCAATTAAATGAAACTTTTTCATGCCGTCCCGACGATGTCCTTCAGGCCCCTTGATATAAGTTGGGGCTCTGCAAGTATCGACGTTATTACCCGTGCAACTTATCGGTTACTGTGTGAGTTTCCGATAAACGATTAGGTGTACACACTGCTGTTATTAGGAAACTCGGCAGTGTACATCGAGCGAGCTTTCTTCGACTCCGCTCCGTCACGAGCTAAGTCGCAGACTACCTCAAGCATATCTCGACAAATTACTGGACAAAACTCCGAAATGGCATTGGCTTCGTTAACGGTTAACAGCGAGATCGTTTGCCACACGTTTTCGCTTTGTAAATAGTTTCCCCGTTCGATCGATCGAGTCCGGTAACGAAGCGTTATCGCCGGTTGCCATCGGGCCAATGCGTCACCGAGATTGCTGGAACGTGAACCGAAAAGATCGTGATCGAAAAGAGGAGGCTCGTAGAGAGAGCTTTATTGTCAAAGACATTTTTTGCAGTACTCTCGAGGTTATTTCGTACGAGGAATTTCGTTTTTCTCTTTTTTTCATTTCGTCCCACTCTACCGGTGCACAATGGTAACGGTTTTGCAAATTTTGTGGAATTTCCTTTAGAGAACTATTCGCGCCAGACATTCCATCTTTTTTTCTTTTTCGGGTTCTCCCGCCTGGGGAAACAGCCACTGTACAAATACTACAACATCAGTAGCGGCGGTTAATGAGGCGTCCAATGTCTCGACGTTTTTTTTTTTTTTTTTTTTTTCTGTTCCGACTTTCTTGGCCTTGGGAGAAAGATGGAGAATTCCGTGTGGTCCTTGAACTAACGAAGTAAACCATGACGTTTGTTAGTTTTTACGAGCTTTGCATACCTAAAATGTCGAGCATCTCTCATAGCGTACTGCGTTCAGGAAACTTGTGTGCGCATAATAATATTGCAGGAGGAATAGACTATTTCATGCATATGAATTACGTAGAAATTCAAGGCTGTCGATGAAACAGGGACAAACTCACCTGCGTCTCCATTGCAATTTACAGTGTAGCAGTAAATGCCCTTCATTAGCCTCAGTAACACAAGATCTGGTGGTATCGCGTCAATACATGTGTGATTTTTATTTATTTTTTTCCTCAGGCTAATAGGCCATTGACCTAGGTCTTATAAAATAAAACATTCTTTGTGGAGCAGACGATACAATCGATTAATTTATTATAATAACAACTTAAACTATCATACCTCTGTTTCGTTTTATTCTAATGAGGAGATTATTTCAAAAATAGTGCACAAGTATCCCCTATTATAAAGTAGGTACTTCCCAGAGGGAACGTCTTTATAGAGGTACTTTCTGATAGTATATATTCATTTGGTTAAACTATAATTATGGTTGAAACCATGATTTTTCGTCGTTGTCGTAAATATAAAATGTAGACATTCCTTTGGGCACTATTTTCATGGTAATAAGTCAGTATTATTGCTTTCATTTTGTCGTTTGTCTCAGTGTGTGTTGGTAATTTGTATTTGGGGACGTTGTTTGCTGAGAGTTTATTATAAATAGCGGGATGATGGATTCGAGAGCTTGCTTTGCAAAGTTCATACCGAGACGTTTTCATCTATCTGTGATTGGTTCCATTTTCGTGTTGGAGTATAGCATTTGGTTTGGAGGAGTTGTGAAGATGATTCTTTGGGTGACGCAGTTTTGTGTGGCGACGGATTGAGATTGTTTCGGTCGCAATTTTCATTATCACGATTAGAAAATAATAAAAACGATAATAAACGAAATTAAAAGCGTACAATGTAGAATAGTCAATACTCTTTCATGCACATGCATATCGAAGTCCATGACGATAGCCATGGACTTCGATATGCATGTGCATAAAAGAGTATTGTTAAATAGTGAATGTGGGGACAACCGGGCAAAACGGACTGGTTTTACCAATTCAACGCTGTACATGACTAAAGCCCGCACAATAGCCATACAATTTTAAAGTCCACGATTGAAAGACGACAATATCGCCTGTCCATATTTACATCGCGATTTTAATTGTAAAAAAAAAAAAAAAAAAAAAAATTGATGTAAAAAAATTAGGTGAACGGTGTTCAAAGTGTAACGGATCTAGTGTGTGAATATATGTTACGAGTATATTACAGCCATGGGAATAGAGGGTATCAGGAAGAATCGTGAGGATTCCCCGGCGCGGGCTTTATCGCGTTTAAGCCATCGAAGCCCCGTGAGCGATAAGTAAATGACACACAAGGGATGCGAGGGCTCGCCCCGAGAGGGACACCGAGTGGGAAGAGTTCCGAGCTCCTCTCTCTCGTTGAACTCCTTCTGGGTCGAGCCCTTGCCCCGGTTATATATACTCCCTGTTAGATACCTAAACGGTAACGGCGCACTCGGGATGGTCTGGTGTCACGACAATCGTATCACTCGATGCGAAGTCTGGCGAAGGTCCAAGAATTCAACCATCGCTGCGGTCTCTCACGAGTGCGACTTGATCCTCTCGAGTCTCCGCTCCGTCTCTAGTGCCATCGACATTCCCACCGATTCACGGTATTCGTGCCTTACGGTACGCCGAACGCGTTCCGCGTTACCGCGAGCTCTCGGATGACCCTTGAATTCCCATTCTCTCACCTCGATACACGCGATACCGGTCAATTTTTTAATCTCAGGTGAGCGACCTGGCAACGGGATATCCCCTCGCTTCGAACACCCTGATTGTTTTGTCGGTCCGCTGATCCGGAATCGAAATTCGCCGGACGTGGTTACCGGCGGTCGGTACAGCAGGGAGACACTTGTGGAGTATTGTACACTCGGACCTCGATTTTAAGGACCTCGATTGTATGGACAATACCCACTTTTTTGCTCCCACTACGTCTCATCCGCACATGGTGGGGCACATTTACGCCATGCCGACCAGTATTGTAATAGTTTCGATACTAGAGGCCAAAACGAGCAGTGAGCAAAAAGCGAGATGGCCTCGTGTATCGAACCATATTTTTCTTTACGAAGGCAATGCAAAATCCAAGTTGTGCACCATTCACAGGCATGCACAATGGCGCATGCCTGTGGCGCCTCGGTCGCCTCGATGTTACCGTAGCAACCGCTTGGTAACAGTGCGCAAAGTACTTTGCGCACTGGGGAAGACATTTTGCGCACCGGTGAAAGTATTTTGCGTATCGAATTTGCGTATCGAATTTGCGTATCGAATTTGCGTATCGTGCGGGAATCAGCCATTTTGCATACCTGTGAATGGTGCTGAAACGAGGATTTTGCATGCATGAGTAAAGAAAATATAGTACCAGGTGTGCCTTGATGAAGCCCCTGTAATCGGCTTGAAATTAGCGCGTTGGCCGACACGTTCATTCTGGTGGGCAGACGAGGCGCCCCCTATTCGTACGTGGTCGCTTCGTCGAATTGTATGAAGAAGAACAATATCGTAAATATATTTCTTAGCCTAGGTAGCTTTCGGCAGCACCCCGCAAGTTACGTGTAAATATCATAACCAACAGCAGATGTCAGATAATAATGAAAACAGAAAAAAAAATCACGAACAAAGAGAAACTGAAGCTATTGAACAAACTCAACGAAGACCCGCGGCCGAGTGAAATTGCCAGTGAATGCGGTGTTTCGCGCACGTTCATGTATAACCTCAATAATAATAACGACAAGTTTCATGCTCTCACGAACTCATCGATTGCTCAAACGCTACAAATTTTAAAAAATGCTGAATATTCTTTTTTGAAATACGCAAAACTACCTATAAATATTACGTATCATTTTTACAAAAAAAAAAAATAGTATGCAAGGGCACCTTGACTACATGATACGATACTAGGCACAAGCGTGTGAATGGTCCGACGCATTCTAGGGGCGGAGTTTAAAGAGCCTCGATTCTATGGACACCCGGTCCCGAAGTGTCCATTCAATCGAGGTCCTACTGTATGAGGTTCATATCCGACGTACAAAATCGTTTTGGCCTTTTAACCGCAACAAAAATATATATTTCACATAAATCCCCGAAAATATATCCGATACATAAAAATTTACGACACCAACATATTTCCATACATTTTTGCATACATTGTTTTTTCCATCCGGGGCGCCGCTACGAATTCATGAATCGTCGGAGTGTCGCGCCGCTGAAGTACAAAAAAAATGGAATTGTCAAACAACTACTTGCAACACACTATTCCGTTCAGTTAGCCGAAAGAAGACAAGAATACCAGTTGACATAGATATCTGATTATCAATCGACTATCTCCGGATCGTCACAAATAACTCGACTCCGATGGACGTAAATTCGCTCGCCGCGGCCGCACAGACGCTCCCGCGATGCGCAAAAAACGCACGTGAATTTTAGCCACCGCCGTGGCCGCAGCGGTTGAGAATCTACAATGGATGTTATACACTGTGGGGCTTTTATTCATATATTCACTGACCCAAATATAATATATACCGCGAGGGCGTTGGATAGCCAAAGGTCCGCCGACGCCTCTGCATCTCTCATTGTCAGCGCTCCAAAGGTCTCTCTTTCTCCAACCCTACCTGCCACCTCTCCCCCCCCCCCCCCCCCCCCCCCCCCCCCCCCCCCTCCCCCCCCCCCCCCCCCCCTACCCCCCCGCCTGGCCCCCGGCCCCCCGCCC
>JAPYZD010007764.1:0-14179 GCA_030522725.1 Ichneumoninae sp. B BG-2022a
CAATACTAAATATTAGTGCAAACAAGCACAAGGAATTGAAAGGTACATTTTTGCAGAACATTTTGATCGTTGAGACGATCCGTTTCAGATTGTTATTAAACGATGCCACAGTAACTTTGCTAATAATCATGTATGGGGTCGATTGTAACAGTCGATCCGGGTCAATTGTACCACCAATAATTAATTTCTACCAATGCCAATACCAATACCAATATATTTTATTTCTTTCATTCTTACATTCTAAGCAATCAGCGATAATTTATACACTTATAATTTATAACCAACCAATAGCAGACTATACTATAGTCTGCTCTACTATAACATTTATAGTAGGGCTGTATAGTTAGGCCGGCTAAAATGTCTTAGGCAGGTAACACAGCTTAGACTGCTAATACATTTTTTAATTTTTTTAATTTCAATTTTAATTTTTCTATGATAATGCATCCCGGTTCTATTTCTTAATAGCGGTCGGCGAAGGATTTCATTGGTTCAGGAGGATGTTACAAATGACCCCAGTACCCGTTACAATTGACCCGACCGCAGCCCAAATTCTTACCGAATTTTGTTTGTGTTTAAAGGGGCGGTGTTCGCAATTCCGTGCTACTTTCTGTTTGAAATGTTTTAACTAAATACCTAAGACTGGGTTAATGGTACACCATTGGATGCCGAAGCGTTAGACTCTCGGGTTAGTTGGTAAAAAAAAATAAAAAAGGATTTTTGTTACTTTTGTCCCCGGTCTCCCTTACAGTTAGGGCGAAGTAAGTCGACTACGGACACACGGAATTAGAGTAGGTTAGCGAAGAGCGGGTAGGAAAGTGTTATAGGTACACGGTTAGGCTAGGGGGGGAGCTAAGATAAAAAACCATAAGGGGTATACCTGGAACGAAACATTAATAATACATACGCACGCGTACATCAGTCATGTTTTCGGATGTTACGACCCATTCTGAAGACCTTCGTTTGAATGTCGAGGAAATAAATCATAAAAATGAAGTCTTGTCCATGTTGAAGCAAAAGCGTCGACTATCGCCGAGGTGTTTAAGTACAAAACTCGGCCATAGACAGCTTAATTTCTAAGCCCAGTCGATACTTACCGCTGGGAGCTTGCGCTTTGCCCAATCGCTTCGGAAGAATAAGTGGTTTCTTCCTGCGCCCGAAATACCGATCGATCCCTTAGCATAGAGGGCACATATACTGCACGGAGCCTTTCCCCGAGTTAAATGGATTAAAGAACTAACGAGCCGGAGTGTCAGTTTGTCGGAAGGAAATCCCTCTCGATGGTAACCTTTTCACGCTTCCAATCCAAACTTTTTTCCAATCTATATCACTACAGGACGAACCAAATGGCAGCGAGTATGGATCGTTTTTATATCTCCGATGAAGCCAGAGACGTTTATTTTTACTTTCTCAGCGCAAGCCGGAATGATATGGTCATGATTTTTTTAAACAATGAAAGTTGGAGATTCAACATTAAATAAACCTTCAAATTTTCTCCGTAACCAACTGTATAAACGTTGAAATTAAGTAATTCACTCAGAACTTTCCATATTTTCGGTGCGTGATTTAATTGCAGCTGTAGAAATAAACATTTGCAATAGGCCACAATAATTACCTCCATCAAATGTTTCAGATGCCAAACTAAAAAGAACTTTTTGCTGACCATATCACCCGGAAATTGTGTGGAATATTGCCACGTGGCATATCGTACTGACCCTTGCACGTACAATCTTAGCATTTTTTATGTAATCATTCCACATATAAATTGGGCAAACGGCAGCGCCATTCGTTTGTCGCATTAAAAGATATTACGGGTGACCATATCACCGTCGTGGTCATATCACCCTGACTTGCCCTATAACACACGACGTATGAAAGGAGAAAAAGTATTATAATTTAAAAAATTGTCCGACAGACAGATTTTACGTGCCCTACAATAAAGCAATCCCGTTTTCCTAGTTCTGTTTGTCCGTCAAAAAGTAATTGATGAATAGGTTCACTGTAAAAATAAATTGTAAATTTAATGTACTGGAACTTGAAATTTGCTGACATTACTCATATTAGTTAAACATTAATGTACTTTGCTTGTAAAATAAAAATACCAGATATTGAAATTACAAATCTTTTGCTGCAAAATTTTCAAAAATGTTCAAGAAAAATACAAATTTTATTGTAAAATTGCAACGCACATGTGTTTGAAATTTCAGAAACGGTTTATGTAAAAAAGCTTCCAATAATGTTCTTTAATTTACAAACAAAATTTTTTTACGGTGTTCAAAATTGAATACATGAAGTGCACTTTCACAATAAGTCTTCGAAGAAACTTTTTGTGAACGTGCTCTTCAGGTATTCAATGTTGAACCAATTCATCAATTACTTTTTGTACTTTACCTCAAATCTGAAAAACAAAATGTGAAAAGAAACCTGTCACGATTGACAAAAGCGTTCAAGACAATTAAGAACTCCGACGTTTGTTCTTCGCATCGATAGACTCTATAATTCGAAATCGATTCGATTGAATGGCCCGGGATTATGAGTACAAATTAAACGGGATGCACTGAAGTTTTGTACGGATTTACGTCGAGAATCCAACAGGTGGTTGAAAGTTTACCGAAATGAAGCTTATGGATAACGCTTATGGTAAATAGTTGAAGTGGAGCTTTTTGTTCTTTGAATACTCGTCCTTGAGATACTATCCCGACACTTTAAGGATATGAGCGAAAGAAATGCATATTCAAATATTTCCATACCGCGCTCCTCGTACTGTTCCATCGTCCAACGAAACTTACACTTACGGAGGAACTAAAATTAATCAACGTACCTTTCTATGAAGGATGGTTTTATGCATTGTGTAAAAAAAAAAACGAAATGAGAAACCAATTTGAAAATTTAATTTGCGGCTGGACTCTCGTCCGGAACAAGTAGGAGCCCCGTGGCTAAGTAATTAGATGGGTAGGTATTTCCACTGGCGTTCAGCACGAATAAAAGGGCGTTATTAAACGCTCTTCGCGTTTGATAACGCCCGATGGGTGCGTCGGGTCGGTGACGAAGGAAAAGCATAGAAATATTTTTATTTCACGCGGAGAAAAATTGTTCTGTTTCTCTAAAAAAATGTAGGTCGTTGATAATTCATTTAAAGATTTTATTTATTTATTTATTTATCTATAATTTATTGTTGTGGCAGCAAAAATATTTGGCTGCTACAGCAAAGTATTTGCTGCCAAAGCAAACTATTTTGTTGTCCCTACGTTAAGGAGGGAGTCTCGCTGCGCGCTGACTTCGCATAAGTTCGACAACAATAAGAGAAAATTGCCAGTACTTCTTGATAGAGTAAAAATCTGAAAAAAATGATGTATACTAAAGGTACTGAGAAGATTAATTTTGCATAATAATAATTGCAAAATGTTATTAACAAATTCTATTTCTACAATTTCTATTAAAAAAAATCAACGATTACTTAAAAAACTGAAAAAATTCATACGTATTCAGAAAAATAAACGAATCATTTTCATAAAAAAAAAAGTTTTGTTGCTGGGTAATTTGTTAACCAATTAATTTTTTTATGAATTTGTTAATAACACTTTGCTATTATTATTATGCAAAATTAATCTTCTCAGTACCTTTAGTATACATGATTTTTTCAGATTTTTACACCATCAAGAAGTACTTGCAATTTTCAGCGCGCAGCGGGACTCCCTCCTTAAGCAGGTAAATCATATTTTTATTTCACGCGGAGAAAAATTGTTCTGTTTCTCTAAAAAAATCTAGGTCGTTGATAATTCATTTAAAGTTTTTATTAATTTATTTATTTATCTTTTATTTATAATTTATATGGTAACAAAATTCTTGCTGTCTCAACAATATTTTTTTTCTCCGTGCACCAGTGGAAAATATAAAAATAGCCGCGCTGTTCGTTCGCAACGAGAGAAGTTTAAGGACCTCCGTAGCCAACCGGCGATGTCGATGACTCTGATTAAAGATGAAAGAGATGGTCGCGTTGACCCTCCCGGGCAATATACACATTCTATTTTAATCGATCAACGACCAATTCGACGTTCGCGGCCTCCGCTTATTCCGCTCGGCCGTTTGCTCTTTGCAATTAATACCGTCTCTCCGTCACCAGCATCGCGATGAAACGAGGACATTCAATTCCGCTCGATTTTGACGGTAATGGTAATTCCGGCAAAGTACTTGATTTTTGTAGCAAGTTTTAGTCCAGTATTTCCAAACCCGCTCGAGTCATGGGTTTCGCGAGATATTTTTCATTTAAATTATGAATCACTTGAAATGCCAATCCGTACCTGAATCTTCGCGACGATTATACAACAGAAGGCGAATGAATGATTCAGGTCGATAGCTTGAATTATTTTTTAAGGTGAAGCGGGTTAATATTTTTAATGTCACTCTGTAGGAAAAAAAGAACCATCAAAAATTATATCGCTGACATATATCACAACACCACATAAAAAATGGTATTTTTGAGGAACGACACAGACAAAATTTCATCGAAGAAGAAAGACACATACAACATTATATTGCTGGTATATATCACTTTGCAAATATGACGTTACACTAAAGTGATCTAGTTAGAATTATATAATTAATCTCGATAAGACAAAAATATATAAATTAGGTTAAGTGCATAATTTATGATAATTTTTTTATTATTAATGTATCCGATGATTATTGCACCAGATATTATAGACACGGCATCGCATACATTTTTTCACACACTGATCACGCACTAAACACCGACAACGTAAAAAAACGCGAACAAAAAACGCTACGATTATAAATAAATAACAATTCCAGGCTTCTCATGGGGCATTGGAAACTCGGCACTATCTCAACAGGAGCGTGAAGTTTGCGGTATCATTTACGATTGTAACTAGGGGTTAGGATCGCCGACGTGATTTTTCGATATGTCACCGCGAAGTTTTAATCGGATTTTTCTAATTATGGTTTATTACCGTGAGTTCATACCTCCGCTCACGTATGTATTGTCACAACCATAGATCAGGCTCCCATAACCCCCGTCTTTTTGCCCTAGCGGGTAGTCGGGAGTAAAAATGAAGAGAGCATAACTAATGAAAAAAAAGATTCTTGTTTCTCATTGGCTAATCGATATAACACCGCGAATTATTAATTTGTTTATCGAAATATGATTTATTTACGTGCGTTTACACCTTAGCTTACATTTTTTTGGTCACAAACATAGATCATTATATAAAGAATCAATATGCCAAATTTAGTTAAGTAATATTTTGTTGTTTCGACAAACACTGGCGCCTTCGAAAAGATGCCAAAGTGGGTCATCGCAGTGAAACGCATAACTCCCGTTTTGTGTCCGGGGGGCAGTCGGGAGTTAAAAATTGCAGTTTTGCACAAGCTAAGCGTGTGCAAAACCCCCATTTGTGTAACTCATGCATATAAAGTACTACTTCTCGTGCCTGCCGAGAGTGGCGTAAGTGGCCCTTTACAGCCAAGTGTATTAGAAATACCCGGCGCATGCGTACATTGGGCCGATTTTACTTTACCGCACGCTTCCCGTACTTTACGCACGCTGGTCATACAGCGGTACAATCAGCAGGCACGGTGTAACACTTCTCCTGCATTCGTTACAGAAAATATTATGCGATACCAGTGCAGTGTAGTGAACATCATACGTGGAGTGCAAAGTAAGCCGCACTCGCTGCACTCGCACTGTAGAGAGAACTCGCCTTCGACTTGTGCTCCTGTGGTACTCGTGCGACTCACTTCACAGCGTGCGTATAAAGTTCGCTTTACCGCACTTGTATCGCAAGTTACTATTTCATACCTTGGGAAATAAAATTCTGTACGATTCGCTTTTGGTTTGTGCTGCAAACTCACACTGCTCACAAAAAGTTTTTCGCACTAGTATCGTAATGTACTATCTTTGTACTAGTGTCGTAATGTACTACTTTGGCACTAGTAAAATGGCGGTTTTCCGCCCATTTTCACACCTTGTGAAATAAAATTTTGTTCAATACTCGTGCGAAAAACGTTTCCTAAACTCGTGTGATTGCAACACTCGCCTTCGGCTCATGCTGCAAACTCACACTCATCAGAAAAAGTTTTTTCGCACTCGTATCGAAATGTACTAATTGTGAACTCCGTGACATGAAAACCTCTTGTCAACATTTGTCAAGCAGTTTCTTTGAATCATTATTATTATTATTATTATGGTTACTATTGTAACAACAAATATCTGTGGACAGAAATAAAGGGAGTTTCTGCGAGAATTAATATTTCATCGCTAATTATTTCAATCTTTTTCTAAGATATTTTTTGTTAAGCCGTTTTTCTTTTTTGTATTTTTAGAGTTCATTCAGTCATTTTTAAAAAATGTAACCAGTGTACACAAGCATTAGTGTCTAGGAGCGATAAAAAAAATAATAATAATAAATAAATAAAAAACAAATAAGTGATGATCATTAACGAAGTAGGGAGACCCTCGGTCGTTGCTGGAAAGTTCAGTACGCTATACCCACCGTACAAAGTGAGATTGTACGTGCGACGGAGCGTGGAGGTATCGTGCGAAAGTACGTGTCGATGCCCAAGGTGGAGGTATAACCGGCTCTATTGCCTCTATGCTAATCGATCAACGCTCCCATTACGGATTTCATTTAAATTCGATTAACCGCTTGGAAGATGCGAGTGGAGGGAGATGAGCCGTGTTATCGGGATCGTTATGAGACTTACCCTCGGATAGGGGAGCACAGGCTGATACTGGACCAGTGGGTAATACCGGCCAGGATCATTTTAAAGAATGCAGCAAAAATGTCAAGACGAGTCTTCGCTTTTTGTCATAAGCGCGTAAAAAAATAAAAATAGAATAAAAACGATAGATTCCAATTTAAACAATTAAAATTTTTATTTAAAAAAAAATTATTTAAAAAAAATGGTCATACTTTGGTAGATGATTTTTTGAAAATTACTTTATAGTTAAAATACCCTGAATGGTTGGTGTGACATCCTGCGAGTCGTCTTATCGCGCTCGTTATGAATCTATCGTCAGATAGGTCTGATAACCGGCTGGTACCGAACCAGTGTGTAATACTAAATTTTTTTTTTTTCCTTTTTCCTGGGTGTCCAATAAAGGAAATGCATAACTCAAACTGGACCCGTACTGTCTCTTCTATTATAGCCTTAAATTCGCTAGAATTAAAATTGAAGCTATGCTGACCCCTACAATACTTTTTTTCATCGATCACTTTAAAGACGCCAGCAAAGATGTCAAGACGGGTCTTCATTTATCTTTTTTAAGCGCGTCAAAAAATAAAAATATAATAGTAAAAACAATTGATTCCCATTTAATCTCTGCAGCTAGTCCGGAGAACTCTTCACTGAGTAGGTTTAGTTTTTTAATTAAAACGAAGCGACGTGAGCGCTCGACAGGTGTACCAAATTTCAACCCGCTGTCTCAAGCCGTTTCCGTGTTATAGCCGTTTTAAACGATGAAAATCTGTCACATACACACACATACATCCGGACGCCAGCTAAATATCACATTTCTCAAAATCTCAATTTTATCTTTAAAAAAATCTCAATTTCTTCCTAAAACAAAAATCTTAATTTTTTCGTTTCAAAAAAAAATCTTAATTTTTTCGTTTAAAAAAATCTTAATTTTTTCGTTTAAAAAAATCTTAATTTTTTCGTTTAAAAAAATCTTAATTTTTTCGTTTAAAATTTTTTCGTTTAAAAAAATCTTAATTTTTTCATTAAAGAAAATCTTAATTTTTTCTTTAAAGAAAATAAAGCTTCTTCCTGGAGAAAGCAAAAAATGGCGATACTTTGAGTCCGTTTTTTGTAGTCAAAGCATATTGGATGGTCGGTGTACAGCCGCATCGGTTATATGTTTCGGTCGGTCACATAACAGGCCCGAGGCTCGTATAATTTTGCAACTAAGCTTACACCCGAT
Organism: Ichneumoninae sp. B BG-2022a; assembly: GCA_030522725.1. Classification (NCBI taxonomy): domain Eukaryota; kingdom Metazoa; phylum Arthropoda; class Insecta; order Hymenoptera; family Ichneumonidae; species Ichneumoninae sp. B BG-2022a. The sequence goes on from JAPYZD010007764.1 coordinate 7,940, forward strand.
GAGAGCGCACACCCCGAGACTCGTTAACTACAATCGAGTGCCGACGATATTAAGACGAGGTTTCACTTTTTCTTTTTCCTTCGTCTTTTCATCGAAAATTTTCGGCACTTGTACAAAAATCGGTAACCATTGTTAATAATCGTCGATGAGGGTAACCTCGATAGAAGATAAGAGAGTATGAAATCTCGCGTCAGCGGCACTCGACCGAGCGTCCAGAGTGTATCGGCTCCGTCGGTTTATCAAGCGGGATCTCTCAAAGAATTCACGGGGATGGTCGTCGAGGAGGCACGAGAACGTGGCCCTGCGGAGCCGAGGATGAAGCCCGCCCATCGAACATCGGCGGACGCTGATAGTGCATGCAGCGACGACGACGAGTGGCCGATCGGCCTACTTTTTCGGCCACGCACACTCGACGCTCCCAAAAGCCGATACAATATTTCGAGATACTACGAGCTTGTGTTACACATACCTCCGACGCGCTATTGCCGACGGTGCATACATACACGACCGGTACAACCGATCGGCTGTACTTCCCCCCGCGCCCCTCGCCCTCTTTTCTTCTCCGGTTACCGAGTACGCGCGTACCGCCCGAGGCGCGCATGTAACTGTAACGCTTAGAGCGCAGACGACATACTAAGCGCGCACCGAATCGCGATCGGTATTCCTACAAAATATATTTCGTGGCGGACGCACACGATGTGCTGCTCGTTCATCGACCGTCGGGGCAGAAGCGTTTTTATTTTTTATTATTTACTTGTCAATTAATTTAATGATTTAGATTAAAATTTTTATAAAAATGTATTGATTAAGGCAGTTTAATTAATTGTTTAACAAATTCATTCCCCGACAACCGAATTTTTTTAATACGTAAATGATTCGTTGATTTTTCTGAATACGTACGAATTTTTTCAGATTTTTTTATTTGCTTTGAACTTTGTATTTTTTCTTCCATATAAAATATTTAGAAAAATGAACGATTCATTTTCATTTTTAAAAAATGAGTTCCCGGGAATGTTGTTAACCTTTTTTTTTCATCAATTTTTTAATAACACATTTTGTACTTATTATTATGCGCAATCAACCTTTTCACTATCTTTAATATGCATGAATTTTTTCAGATTTTTATACCATCGAGAAGTATTTGCAATTTTATCTCATTTATCTCGATCTTATGCGAAATGAACACCAAGCGACGGAACTACCTTAATAATGATTTAGAACGAGCTCGAGACGATCGTACACATTTCCGCTGCGCTGTACGCTCAGGGATTGCGCGGTAGGCTCGGTTTGAAAGGAAATGAAGAATAAGTATCGACCTCTGCTAAGCTATGTGTAAAAAAAAATGTAAGAAAAAAATCGACCATCCGGAATTTGTTGACAAGACCGAACGTATCGTTGCCGATCGGACGACGCATGTGACTGAAGCTGGACGCCACTCACACGAGGAACTTTAGCAGGTCCGAAAATGGAAAGAGGGCTTTTCAGCGGATTATCAATGTCCGGATTTTAGACCAAAACTGGTATCAGATTCATGAACCGGGTTAAACATACTCATAAAAAAATACGGTTGAATCGACTAAAGATTCGGTTAGGGACGTTCAAGTACATATTTTGTTGGTACAGCTAAAAGTTAGTGCAACAAAATTTTTGATGATTTTACCAAAATATATTCGAGGCATTAAGATCATTTTTTTCGACCAACAAAATATTTATTTGGACGTCTCTGCCCGAATCTTTAGTTGACTGAACTGCATTTTTTTAAAGTCATATTTCCAGTACCTTTGATATGGAATTTTGAGGCCACGAATTATGATAATTTTTTCTACGATAACTGATTAAACGACTTAACTATCCATTCATCTATAAACGGGAGAATCTCGGGCTTGCGTGTCCAAGCAAAATAGGACGAAACGATTGAAAGACGTTCCGGTCAAGTGTCAATACGAAATTCATCGAGACCCACCTCGTAGAAGATCCACGTCGAGAAGAGGGTCTGAACGAGGTTGTACATGACGAGGAGGCCTCGGAGGTCGAAGGGCTTTCTGTTCTCCATCATTTTAGGTCCCAGAACTTTGCTGAAGTAGGCGTACGACATGCATATCAGCACCGTGGGAATGGGACTGCTCATCATTGGCCAATCGTTAACTCTTGGATCTGCAAAAATAAAACAATGTAGTCAGTTTCATAAGTTGGAGCACACTTGTACATTCCGTTATGTCGATCGGGCACAATTCACTCGGTGATGACGCATCGGTTTGGCGATCTTTCTTAATTCATTGCGCAACGCTGTTGCAATACCAACAAAGTTTTCTTTTCATGCGTCGACGAGACGGAACTTTTGTGCCAACGAGTCGATGAATGGATTCCGTCACAAGTTAAAGTCACGATTAAAGGGGAGAATGTATGAATGGTGACCACCTAAGCGAGAACCTGATTATCTCGTTTGTAAAGGGAAGTTTCGATGAATAACATAAAAATAATGGGTGGACTGATAGAAAGGTATGGTAATATCAACTAAGCTGCGGTTGGGGGTGGCGAAGGAAATATTTGGATCGATTGAAAGAAGTATTTTGTTGACTGAACGAATATTTAGTCGTGTGACCGAATATTTTGTTGAATTGACTGTTCTGTTATTGATTGTAAAAAAACATTTTATTCAATCGACCAAACATTTCCTTCGCCACCCGCAACCGCAGCTTAGTTGATATTGTAAACAGTGAAACGTTGCAATTACACTCTACTTTTTTTTTGACATACGCAACAAGTAAAAAATTCTTCCCGACATCACAGTTTAATTCTTTGAAATCTGCCTGACCGGTATTGCCCACTGGTCGGTATTCGTCCACTCTCCCCTGATGCAGCTTTCTGTTCGGCATTAAACATGTATCACTCCGCTGACCAATACCACGCAGGTCATTTGCGGTTTTAATAATATACTTTAACTTTAATATAAAAGTACTTCAATTTCAATGTAAAAGTACTTCAATTTTTATATAAAATTACTTTAATTTTAATAATTTGCGGTAATTTCAATAAAAAAAGGATGTTACTTTTTCATCGCAATTGTGCATTAAATTTAATTTACCAGTTTTCCAACCAACTTCCAGTAAGGCACATTAAATTTACCCTTTTTTTAAACAGTGAAACGTTGCAATTACACTCTACAACTTTTGTGACGTACGCAACAAGTAAACACTCATCCGACATCGCAGTTTAATTCTTTGAAATCTGCCTGACCGATATTGGCCACTGGTCGGTATTCGTCCACTCTCCCCTGATACAGCTTTTTGTTCGGCATTAAACATGTATCACTCCGCTGGCCAAAACCGCGCGGGTTATTTGCGGTTTTGTATAAGCGCAGTCAATAATATGACCTTCTAACCAACGATCCTTCGTATATAACCTAAATATACGAAACATCCTGCCGATATCTGCTCATCCCTAAAATCACAAATAAAAAAAAATGAACGTACATATGTTTGCTCCGGCAAACATATCTACGTTCTTGTTATTTTTTCCATATTTGCGATATTTTGCGAAGAACAAAATGAATCCTCGTTCTTTTTCAGTTCGGTACGGCGGGTCGCGTTCGACCAATGTTTTTTTTACCTCATCCTGGAATGGCTTAATTAGAAGCACGCCCGTAGTGTGAGGAACAATGAGCTGACATAACAATGGCACTCCGAGTAGCGCGAGAGGCAGGAGAGATGCAGTGGTACCAGGAAAATTGTTATAACAAAACCTTCCACTGATTTTTCGAGCTCTGGTAGCACCAGAAAAGCTCGCGTACTATACTCACCAAGCATCAAAAGCCTTCTCTGATTTGCAAATTCGTTCCCTTCACGAGCTTCGCGCAATGAGAAGGAGCTCCGTAAGGAACAATCGGGTTGGTGTATCTTTGATTGAAACTGAAAACTGTCGCCTCCGGTAGAGTCGCCCTCCCGAGCTTTGAATTATTGATGCAATCATTGTTGCAAAACAAAAATTTCGTTTCACTTCGACGGAATTTTGCTCGAAATTTTTTTGGAAACATTCGATACAAAAATTAATATTATGTAATTAATTAATTAATACACCATGTACTGTCGGGTAATCAGGGACATGCGACGTAGCGGAAAGGGGGGCACCGTGGCTCAGACTATTCATCTAGGAACCCGGTCGGAAGTGACCATTTAGAACAAAAATGACTTTGGAAACATTCGATACAAAAATTAATATAATATAATCAATTAATGAATACACCATGTACTGTCGGGTAATCAGCGGTACGCGACGTAGCGGAACGGGGGGCATCGTGGCTCAGACTATTCATCTAGGAACCCGGCCGGAAGTGACCATTTAGAACAAAAATGACTTTGGAAACATTCGATACAAAAATTAATATAATATAATTAATTAATACACCATGTACTGTCGGCTAATCAGTGGCACGCGACGTAGCGGAAAGGGGGGCACCGTGGTTCAGACTATTCATCCAGAAAACGCGCCGGATCTGACCATTTAGAACAAAAATAATTTTGAAAACATTCGATACAAGAATTAATATAATATAATTAATTAATTGATACACCATGTACTGTCGGCTAATCAGTGGCACGCGACGTAACGGAAAGGGGGGCACCGTGGGTCAAACTGTTTATCCAGAAAACTATCCGAAAGGGACCATTTAGAACAAAAATAATTTTGAAAACTTTCGATACAAGAATTAATATAATATAATCAATTAACGAATACACCATGTACTGTCGAGTAGTCATTGGCACGCGACGTAGCGGAAAGGGGAGCAGCGCGGGTCAGACTATTCATCCAAAAAAACTATCCGAAAGGGACCATTTAGAACAAAAATAATTTTGAAAACATTCGATACAAGAATTAATATAATATAATCAATTAATGAATACACCATGTACTGTCGGGTAATGAGCGGCACGCGACGTAGCGGAAAGGGGAGCAACGTGGGTCAGACTATTCATCCAAAAAATTATCCGAAAGGGACCATTTAGACCAAAAATTATTTTGAAAACATTCTCGCATATTATACTCTCGGAACCTCAAAAGCCTTCTCCGATTTGCAAATTCGTTCCCTTCACGAGCTTCGCGCGATGAGAAGGAGTTCCGTAAGGAACAATCGGGTTGGTGTATCTTTCATTGAAACTGAAAACTTTCGCCTCCGGTACAGCCGCCCTCTCGAGCTTTGAATTATTGATGCAATCATTGTTGCGAAACAAAAATTTCGTTTCACTTCGACGGAATTTTGTTCGAAGCTTCCGTTTGAAATTCAAAGTCTCAGAATAGCCCAAGTTAATTAAAAACGGCAACGAACGAAACTGAGGTTGCTCGGAGGATTTAAAGTTGAACTCCGGACTGAAACGCCCTTGTTCTAATAATGCGCGGAAGCAAGTTTTCCGCGAACGAGTCGAGCAAGAAGACTTCTGTCCGTTCGTAATGGAATTTTAATGACAAAGTTGGACGAGACTAAACCGACGGGAAAACCGGTGGACTCACGGTGATGTTCATCCGCTTCACGAATGTTGGGAATAACGAGGGAGAGTACAAAAGGGTCGGTAAGCGCGTGCTCGAAGACTCGAGCAGGTTTAAAACAGTCGGTAAAAGGTACACTTGGAGTGCTCTCGCCGGAGTCACGAGAGGCGGGACTCAACTCTCGCTTCAACAACAACAAAAAAGTTCCAACTAGAACATGGCGTGATTCTCATAGGCTCGAAATCAAATTCGAGGACTTTTCAAGGACTTTGACGAAATTCTGAAGAACGCAGGAGCGACCAATTTTGCGAGACTCGGCTCCATAAAAACCCTTTCCGTGTGAGCGTTCTGTCAATCTTGAAAAAATTTAAATATGCATGTTTTTTTAGCGGGTACACATCGTACAGAACATTAAGTCATTAAGGTAAAATTCTCCATGCCGTTCTTAAATTATTAAGTTGAAATCGTTAAGCTTCCCGATCTTTACATTTCTCCATGCCGTCATTAAGGAGGGAGTTTCGCTGCGCGCTGACTTCGCATAAGTTCGACAACAATAACAGAAAATTGCAAGTACTTCTTGATGATGTAAAAATCTGAAAAAAATCATGTACACTAAAGATATTGAGAAGATTAATTTTGCATAATAATAATTGCAAAATATTATTAACAAGTTCATCAAAAAATTAATTGGTTAACAAATTACCCGGCAACAAAACTTTTTTTTTATGAAAATGATTCGTTTATTTTTCTGAATACGTA
>JAPYZD010007766.1:0-14736 GCA_030522725.1 Ichneumoninae sp. B BG-2022a
GCGGGGCAAAATGGGGCAACGGGGCAAAACGGGGTTTTTGGGCAAAACGTCATTTTCCAATAATTTTTTGATGCCCGAATTCGCCCTATCGGATACATCAGGCTTTCCTGCCAGTCTTGCCACCTTGTCCGATCCAAAAATTATTGGAAAATTTAGTTTTGCCCAAAAACCCGCCCTCCCTATTTTGCCCCGCTCTCCCCTACTACCAAATTTATGAATTGATAATTAATTTCGGTAATAAAGAAAATAATAAGCTAGGTTCTGATTGCTCTCCTAACTCGCAAATATGTGCATTCGCTAAAATGTATACACTTCTATATGATAAACAGCCTCAAGATCAAATCTGTTATTCTGAACAATTACTTCTGCTGCGTAGCCTTAAATTAATTGTAAAAATACGTATGTTAAATCTAAGTCATATCATGTGTAAGTGGGAATTACCCCTGCACTATGAATCTTATGATTCTGTATGTGTGCATAATAATGATATTATATTATAAATTATAATAAGCTAGGTTAAGTGCGTAATTCATGATAATTTTTTTTTTTGATAATGGATTCGGTGATTATTTCACCAAATATTAATATAGACACGGCATCGCATAATTCAATATATAAGAAATATATTCAAATTTTATATTATAATATCCCAAAATTCTCACTTAGCGAAAAACTATCCCATCGACCCTCGACGGTACATTTGACGGCTTTCATCTATTTTTGTTTCTGACGAACTACGAAATAAAAGGAAAGAAGAAATTCCAGTGAAAGTCGATAAGCGTTTGACGACTCATCCAGGATCGCTGGAATCTCACTCGTGTTCTAAAAATGTCGAGAATTCCGGAACTAAACATAGCGTGAAAAGCTTTCGCCCTTCTCCGTCGTTGGTCCCTCCCGGGGAATTCGAGACTCTCGGTACGGAAAGAAATTCTTATCCCGTCGGCTTTCTCCCGTTCATTCTCACTCGGAGTCTGCCGCGTCTCGCAGTGGCTTTTTCCCCGGTCGAAGGAATCGCGCCGCCCACAGCTGCTACCTGTTAACTCCAAACATTCGTCGGCCGCTTGTTACCGCACGCCCCCTCGAAGGGACTCCCCGGCAGCGGCCGAAGTCGACGTTCTTTTCTAATTAACGACCGTCTCGCTAATGGTCCAGCTGTCCGTTACGCAATCGTGGATCGCGCCGGTCTAAAAACGTGATTCTCTCCTTCCCATGGCGTTTGCATATGTGCACGCACACGCTGCACCGGCACCGCGCGCGCGCTCCGCTCTCCGAGCCCTCGTGAGCTTACTGAATGGGTAAGGTGAGAACCGTGGAGACTTTTCTCCGGATCTCGCTCCAGCTTACGATTGTGGAACACTGTTGCAGCTGTGAGTGGCTTTGCATCTGATATTGTACGACTGTGAGGCAAACCAAAGTTCCAGCAGCGATCCGAGCTCGAGATGAAGAATAACCGCTGATTGAGACGAGGCGATTCTACTCGCTAGGTATCCAAAATTCTCGGATACCGTTGTTTTTACGGATGAAAGACGAGAACGTTGCCCTCGTCTTTTATCTGGAAGATCAAGCGTGGCCGAGCATTTTTTAATCGAAAGGTCAGCTTTCACCTTCTTTGAAATAATAATAATAATAATAATAATAATAATAATAATAATAATAATAATAATAATAATAATAATAATAATAATAATAATAATAATAATAATAATAACGCGGTTGGTGTGTGGCCCTGCCGGTACCCAAAGTCAAGCGGTATCGCTCGGGAACAGTACTTGGATCGGTGACCGCCTAGCCGCGCGTGGCTGGCGCGTCGAAACGGGGAGCGGGAGGTTACTTTTTCGGAGATTGGTGATTACCCTTTACGAACTGCTTCTTATTTGGGAGTCCAATCAAATTGTTATAAGAAAAAGAAGACTCTGTAGAAACACCAATCTCTGGGGAAAGAGCCGTCTGCGTATGGCCAAGTTTTCCGCAGTTTCTCTGTGTCTTTGTCCGAATGCGACACAGTAAGGGAGTATACCCAGAAAAAAAATTTTTTTGCCGGCCACCGTTTATTAAGATCAAGTAAAATATTTATTTGATTTAAATAAATATTTATTTAAATAAATATTTGAATAAATATTTATTTAAATAAATATTTATTTAAATCAGATAAATATTTTACTTGATCTTAATAAACGGTGGCCGTCAAATAATTTTTTTTCCTGGATGTAAATCGGCCGCGGACGTATCCGGAGGGGAGGTGGAGTATTTAAAAAGGGGAAGATCGCCGTACAGGTGGAATAGATATTAAAATAATAATAATAATAATAAATCAAGAAAATAGACTTGTTGCTGCTTCCCAGGGTTGAGTCGTTGAGCGCTATGGGTTGTAAAAAAAAAAGGAAAGAAGACCGGTCGATCCTCGCGCGATGGGACACGCGTTGAAGTAAAAGCAGCGCCCTGCCCACTCCTGCGTGCGTTACGCATAATCGCCGAGAGTTCACGGTGTGTTCCAAGCAACCTGGCCGAGGCACCTACTTTTCGCACGCCTCATTGTTCGTCGAACTGTGTGCGTGCCGCCGTCTCCCTCCTTTGCACTCCAACTCGCTCTCTTTATCCGCCTCGCGAGGGCAGCGCGAAATTTATTCAACCAGATTCGCGTCATTGACCAACTCGCGTCCGTTGCACGCGCGCTAATTTCGCATGCAGGCGAGTGGGTGGCGCCGCCGGGGGAACGCGTTGGACGAACCGACGAAAGATATCCGAGACCTACGCGACGATCCCATTTTTTTTCGGTTTTATTAAGGAGAAACAACTTCTTTGCTTCGATTAATTAAATAAAAGAAGACCGTGCTTACAGTCCGACAAGATAACTCGCTCGACAGTGAATACTAAAAAGGCCTGCATTTAACAAACATTTCTTAACCGCATTTTCTCCTTGTTAATTTTACAATCAATCAATTAGTTTAATTAATTTTATAAAAATTAACCGATGATTAATTAATTAGTAAATTATTCGTTTTTTAGTGAATAAATAATTGTACAATTGATGGTAAACGGTTTGTGGACAAGTTTTTTGTTTAAATACAGCAAACCTTGTCCCTTAGCTCGTATTTATTATTTCTCACCGCAAATAATTGTTTGTAAAAGTAGAGTCCAATTGGCTACATTCTTAGCTAAAGTAACCGATGATTAATTAATTAGTTAATTATTAGTTTTTTAGTGTACAAATAATTGTAAAATTGATGGTAAACGATTAATTGTTTTTAAAAATAGAGTCCAATTGGCCACATTCTAAGTTAAAGTAACCGATGAATCAGCGAGTGAATAACGCAGTCGTAAATCGACAAGCTCTCAGCCAGTCTGTTCGAAGTCGAATCGATTGATCAGCGAGCGTGGAGAGGGGTTGAGGCTCGGTAAGTCCGTCGTAAGGCGAATCGAAAGACCGAGAGTCTGTTCGCGACGTCCACGGAACTCTAAATCAACGGTGGAATAACCCTTCGGGTGGCACGGTGGGGCGGCGGGGAGGGGGAGGGGGATTTTGCTGTTGAACTGTCGTGTTAGTCTCGAATCGTTTTCTCGTAAGCGAACGAGAGCCGAGGGTATCGCCGCTCGTCCGACAAAGAGTTCGCCGACTACTTCGCCGAGGGAGACGCGAGAGGGAACGTCGAGCATGACTCTTGCATCCCTTTCAAGTGTCAGGAACATCGGAACGGGACGATCGGTACGAGGACTGACGCCATTACACAAAGTATTCAGCGTATTCCTCTCTTGTATACCACGGCGAGTCCGTGTACACCTACCTATTGCGGAGCTGCCGCGCATGCGCTGAAACACCTCGCAAATTGACGGATTAAGTCCGGGCCTCTTACTGCAAACTCGTCGATCCTCGAGGGGACGATCGGGTAAACGACGAGCAGCCACTGACTTCTTCCTTCACTTATTCCTTCTGCTTCTTCTCCGGACGTTCGCCGAGCACGCCTGTTAGGTGGTCGACGGGGAGTTGGGCTGTACGGCAAGATTTGAGGAGATCGATGCGAGAAACAACTATGATTTATATCGATAGATCCTCAATTAGGGAGGGCGCGGCAAAATTGAACCCTGTGGGAAAATGAAGAGTTTTTAAAGGGTAAGTCGTATGGGTTTATAGGGTAAGTCATAGGTGATATGGCCACCGTAATATCTTTTGACGTAACAAACGAATGGCGCTGTCGTTTGCACATTTTTTAGTATATGTGGATGCAATATGATTGCATTGAATATTATAAGATTTTATGTGCTTATAGAATCGCATCGAAAATATCGAAAGTTCCGAGTGAATTAGTTCGGTTCAATGTTTTGGTTGCGATCAAAATTTAAAGGTTTTTTAACATCAAAGCTCATTATTTGAAAAAATCTTGGCCATATCACTCCGACTTACCCTAGTAGCTTGGGAAGCATGCTATGATGATCTGCAAAAGGCGGAGTTTTTGTGCCCTCGACGGTTCGGCAAAATAACTCGTCGCTGGAAACTCTCAGACGTTTCGGTCCTGCTACTTGCAAATCATGTTGGAGACAAATTTTCAAAATTTGGATACCAATTTCCAAAATTTGGATACCGATTTTTAAAATTTGGATACCAATTTCCAACATTTGGATACCAATTTCCAAAATTTCGATAAAAATGCATGCCGGCCTTCCCAAACGGTATGGGCGATGGGTCATCGCCAAATTTGCACGACAACAGGGTTATCAAAATCCCTATTAGAAATTTTTTTCCGAATTTTGACCATCCTCTAGTCATTAATGTACCCATAAATTTTGATCAAAGAGATGTTTCGTGGAGAAAACGCAGGACATTTCAAAGGGGTAATAACCAGCACGATTCCCATTTCCGTCTCTACCTCTCATTTCATTTTATTTCATGCCTGGCAACGTCATTGACTCGTTCCACGGTAATAAACGTCCGTACCGAAGATATTCTTTCGTGAATACAATACTACGAGACAGACACTTCGCTTCTCGTATTGAGCAACGTCTCGAACGCTCATTTAACGACTGTCCCTTCCGTTCTGTCACAACTACTCATTTTTTCTCATATGTAATTTTTTTTTCATTACATAGTCCTCCATAAGGTTACCTCAAGATAGTCCACAAAGGTACGGTCGTCTCTCGGAAGAGCCAAACGCTAATGACTCGAAGCGACGTGAAAATTTACACGCCATATCGGTTCGCACGAATCTCCGTGCCACCCACTCTCGTTCCTCCCCTCCCATAACCAAAGATGTAACTTTATTGCAATCAAAAAAAAATATATATTTCACTAACAAATTCCCACATTAAATGTTTTATACTTCAATAATTGAAAGAAAATACACACACTGAAATGAGAACAACTAGAACAACCTAGAACAACCACCAAAATTTTATTTTCGAAAAGTGGGGGGCTCGGGCCAAAAAGTGTTTTTTTCGCATCACCGCTACAAATTTTATTTTAGAAATGTCTCCTTTTGCAACATGTCAGAACAATCCTAGAACAACTCAGAACAACCCCCAGAATGTGGAATTTTCAAAAATGGGGGGCTAACTTCGCGGACTTTGAAAAATAATTTCACAAAATCGGATTACGAATTTTCGTGAAAATAATTTTGTTAAAAATAAGTAACAAGTTCGGTTGACCCGGCTTGAATATACAAACTTCTCCTTTTATTTCCCGTGTTATTGAGAATTTTCGTTTCTACTTTTGTTTGATAAAATTAATAACCGGATGGTCCGATCGGATAATTAACAAATCGAAAATTGTGGACCTTTGTGGACAATAAGTTGTAAAAAGTTTCCTGTATGAGGAAGCGAAAAGTACAAACTTTTTTTACTGCGTATAATCAACGCTTTTCCCGCCAAGTTTGTTTTTTTTTTATCGCTCCGTTGCCATTGCAGCGAAACGAGCAGAGTTGAGTGTACTCCAAAAGGAACGACTCTGTATCCCGATCGACGATAAGCCACGCGGAGACGGAGAATTATTATTCAAGTGTCACCCCCTCCCCCCTCCCCGCCCGCGCCGATCTATACGTCCATTTTTTTTCTTTCAGTTATGCATTACACGCGAATCGGCGGACGTGCATGTACACACGCGTCAGATAAACACAGAGCGATCACTGTGCACGAGAGGGAGACTCGACGATTTCTCTCGTTTCCGTTCAATCAAGCCCGACTCGGGCCCGGAGAGTCACGGATTTGCTTATGCATGTGCATACGCGAATGTATCGTACGGGCCTCTCCTGCATATACGTACGCACGACGATCTTATCTCCCCGCGTACGCCACTCGCGGTTATTCCCGGGAGATCGTCTATCCCTCGGCGAGGGCCGCGCCAGCTTCCGACCGCGTATTCCCGCATGGATCGAGAGCGTTATACGGCACAGGATCGACGGGATTAATTAGCGCGACTATAGCGCCGAGCGGCCTCTTCGGACAGTCGAGCTGTCCGGCGCGCAAGGAAAATTCCTCGGTCGCGCACAAAAGTTTCCGCTGGACGGTCGAAAGGCACTGCGAAAAAGAAGTTCTCATTTTTTATTTCTAAGTTTATTTTTAATTTTTAAGTTTATTTTTAATGTTTAAGTTTATTTTTAATTTTTAAGTTTATTTTTAATGTTTAAGTTTATTTTTAATTTTTAAGTTTATTTTTAATTTTTAAGTTTATTTTTAATCTTTGAGGTATACGAATTTTTGTAACTATGGTTATAAGAGCGGGGAACGTGCCGCAGTTATTCGATGGAAATTCCAGGAGAAAATACCAACGGCTTTCAGGGTGGCGCGCGATCGTATAAGGCGCCTTTATTACTGTACGCCGGACGATAATAAGACAGTGAGATAAAATCTGATCGCAACGACGAGATCGGCGTTTACGCGAGTCGCAACGTAAAATTAGGAACAGTTATGGTCATTGAGTGCCGGTCTTGCTCTCTGTCGAGCTCGAGCTCGCGGTATCCTCGAACTGCGAAGGTTTTTTTTTGCGGTGTAAAAGGCACGCGGTCATTGGCACGCGCATAGCGAATACGAGTGCTCACATCGTAAAAAAATTACGAAACAAAAAAAAAAAATAAGACGAAGGAACGATGAGGTTTGAGGAATTTAAAACACGGCCTGCTGGAAAACAGGAGCAAAACGTTGGAGCGAGAGAGAAAGAGTCCTTAATGTTTCGAGGCTCGAAGGAATGTCGTTTTTGTAATTTCTACAAATCATAAAAAATAAAAAATAAAATAAGGCTTCCAGTAGGCGAATTGCCAACTGCTTGAAATGAGTGCACCGGCGGAGAGTCGGTGACGTTTCAAGGCTCAAAATAATGCTCTTTCTTATTTAATTTTTTTTTAACCCTTTTTATATGACCTTCTTGGATATGTTTTGCGAGGTAAAAAAAGAACGGTTCATGAAATCATTCCATGAATGATGTTACAAATCACCGACATGTGGGGAGGAGAGCCATATGGAAACGTCGATAATTAGGGGTCGGGGTCAAGAATTCAGCGGTCGAATCGACGATTCGTGATTCGAGTGTGTGTGTCGGTGCGGCTCTCCGTCCCGTTTTCGCTCGCGCGCGAATCGACCGTAATTATCGGCGGGTGAGTTCGATTACAGGCCCGTAGGAGACCCGGCGTTCACCGCGCGGAAGGTGAAGTCGCGATCCGTCGGGCAGGCCGCGCACAGGCCACTGCACAAAGTATTCCGGCGTGTACAATCGTCCGATTCGGCGTGAACTTGTGACCCAACTCTCAAATTCTTATTTAATTTTATTTTTTTATTATTTTTTTTCAGTTGTAAATGCATCTATTGACAATATTTTACACGGTATGGATTCTGGTATATTTAAAAGAGTATATACTTTTTTTCTTTTTCCCAAAATATTTGATCTATTTATTATTTTTAGTAGTAATAGCAAATGTCTTTATTGACAATATTTTACATGGTATGTACTCTGGTACCTTTAAAAGAGTATTTACATTACGTATTCCTGTCGCTATGGCGATCGCCAACGAGCCATCGAACCAAGGTAAAGGACCCAGTTTCTGACACTTCTACGCAGCCCCCTCACTTTAAGCATGTAAACTCATAGGGATAAACAAGGAGGACCAAGAGTCGCAGTTTGTGACCCCCCGGACGCGCGCTACCCATTGGCTGCATATCAAATGCATATCAAAACTGGGTCCTTTACCTTAAGTCCTTCAGCCCTATTTTTTTTTTTTCACAAGATATTTTATTATCGCAGTACCCTCAGCGACACTTTCTTCGACCACGATTTTTCAATTACAGTGCTCACGTAATTCGCATTTAATTGAAAAAGGTTTAAGCTCCCTTCGCATTTAATTGAAAAAGGTTTAAGCTCACCGGACCGCAAGATCCAGTTCTTCAATTTTTTTTTCAATCTTCCTCTCTCGCGACGGACCGACAGACTTTCGCGTGTCCGTTGTAATTCGTGCGTGACTCGATTACCTCGAGCTCTCAGCGTCCCATAAACACGCCACCCCCCAATTTGTATGCCAGGAATCGCCTCGACGTACACTCCCCCTGCGCCCCGACTCCTCGCTCGAATTATTTTTCGACTCTTCAACAATCTTCCCTCCAACGGCCTCCGAAAGCTCCGCTGTAACATTATATCACGACTAATTGCGATCCATCGGAGATAATCTCCTTCGCACTTGTTTAACTAATCTGCGCTCGTTTTCCCCCGTTACGATGCGCGGCGCGCATTATTATACACACGAGCGATTATAATTATCCTCATCGTCGACGGCGCAAACTCGTCCGGCGAATAAGACACGCCGAACCTCCGTCGTTAAAGCGCAGCGAGAAAAAAAATGTAATAAGAATTTTAAAAAAATGTAAAAATGAGCTCTGTCGGGCGGTTCGCTAAATTTCCATAATGCGAGAAGATGCTGCATGAACAGCTGCAAGATTTTTTTTGCAAAAAAGATAACTCGCTCCCTCTCGAAACCCCTCTCGGGCAAGGCGTCGACGAGCCGATCCGCCGTCTCGTTTATTCGCCCGTGTAATTTCGAATTAATACGAGGCGTTAATGACGATCGAGACTCCCCGACCGAGAGGGAGGGATTGAGTAAAAGCCTCCACCGTCGAGGCGCGGTACCTCGGGAGGATCGCGATCTTCGTGCAACGCCGGGAATATCGGCGAGAGATCGCGCGAGTCGCCTCACCGCGGCGATCGTTATCGGCGGGTCTTGTCGGAGGCGCGCGAGATGCCTCTCGCCGAATGCATTGTCGGAATACAAATTATCCCGAGACCTCGACGAGGAGCAAGCGCATCGGATCCGGGCTTTCGACACGAGTCCGCGCGACGAAAATCTGCATAGAAACGAGTCTAGAGAAACGAGATCGACGAGACTCGAACATGATCGGAGCAACGCCTGACGCACACAAGAGGCGCATATCGACTGAGAAACAGAAGAGCGTTTTAAAACACAATTTAACATGCAAAACAATGCGACTTAGGCCCGTGTGATTCTTATCCGTAGATATGTTGCACATATCGCTCGCCAAGAACCAAAAAGGAGTGAACTGAATACTTTAGTATGGAACGTACGCCCTTTTTGTTCTGTGCATAGCTCGGAAGAAAGAGAAGAGCGCATTTCACGCGATTTAACAAGCAAAACAATTACTTACGCACATGTGTTTCTTATCCGCAGATATGTTACACATATTGATCGCCAAGAACCAAAAGGCCGCAAACCGAATACTTTGGCATGGGACTTACGTCCTTTTGGTTGTATGCATAGCTGGGAAGAAACAGAAGAGTGTATTTTACACAATTTAACATGCAAAACAATTACTTACGAACATGTGTTTCTCAGCCGCGCATATGTTGCACATATCGATCGCCAAGAACCAAAAGGGCGCAAACCCAATACTTTGGCATAGAACTTACGCCCTTTTGATTGTAGGCATAACTTGTAAGAAACAGAAGAGCGCATTTCACACGATTTAACATTCAAAACAATGTGACTTACACCCGTCTGTTTCTCAGCCGCAGATATGTTGCACGTATCGATCGCTGAGAACCAAAAGGGCGTGAACCGGCTACTTTGTCAGTGGACTTACGCCCTTTTGGTCGTATGCATAGCTCGGACGTCGATGTAGAAATGATCCGCCCGGCCGGCGCTCGCATTAACGATATCATAAACGATCCGGGAGCGCGCCGCGGAGAGTTTAACGAGATACTTATCATAATCCACTCGGGACACAGTCATTAACCGTAAGTTGCTTCCTACGTTTTATTCTGTTGGTCCGTACGTTACTTTATCGCGCCGGCAAACCGAGGCTGCGCGCATCCACTTCGAATATGTACATCTGTCCAACGAGAGCTCCTCCGAGACGCCCCGCCAAAGCGGGAATACCGGCAATACCCGCAATCAAATACCCGCATCATTAACGTAATAATGATACACGAATGTGTTACCTCTCCGCGACTCTTGATTGCGAGCGAGGAATCCTCATACCCGCAATTCAAAACCGGTGATAAAATGAGATATGATAATTGCCCGAGGGCCGGGAATCGTATGTACGTTTACCCGATGCGTTATTATTGCTCGACTCTCCGCGGCGCTGCCTCCTCCGGGTCTTACAGTATAAATAACGGTCGTGAGAAATTCCGCGGATCGGGTCACCGGTCGAGCGCGACGTTTATTTTCCTGAATCATCGTACTTGAGAGCGTCGCGGGGTTTTTCTTTTCTGTGTCTTATTTTGTTCTTTTTTTTTCTTTTCTTCCGCCAGACTTACCGACCAGCATCGACTCTGCTACGGGGATCTATCGTGTTTCATGCGTTGCGCGGAAATCCGCGAAAGTCCGCGGGTCGGGTCGAACGCGGCGCTTCTATTTTCCTCGAATCACCGTACTTAAAAGACGGTAAGAGGTTTTCCTTTTCATCGTTTTATTTGATGTTTTTTTTTTTTCATTTGCTTTTCTCGACGGCCTTACCGAACCGCATCAACTCTGTGATAAAAATGTATCGTGTTTAATGCGTTACGCAGAAATCTGTGAAAGTCCGCGGCGCAGGCGACCGGTCGAGCGCGGCGTTTCTATTTTCCCCGAATCATCGCACTCAAGGTGGGACTAAAAAACCAACATGATCTCAAAATATTTTGAAACTGTTTTTCTCCGAAACGGTTTTATAAAATACAAAAAGAATCGCGGGGTGTACTGCGTATTTGATTACTGCAGTCCGCCCTGAAATTTATTTTTCCGTTTTATAGAATCTTTTCGGAGGAAAGCGATTCAAAATTTTTACTCTGTACCTCTGGGACACATACATGTTTACAGCCAGAAAACAAATTTATTTGACGGCCACCGTTTATTTAGTTTAAGTAAAATATTTATTTGATTTACATAAATATTTATTTCATTTGAGTAACTGTTTACTTAATTTACATAAATATTTATTTGAATCAAATAAATATTTTACTTAAACCAAATAAACGGTGGCCGTCAAATAAATTATTTTTCTGGTTGTAGCCTCCAAGTAAGAGCGTTTTACTTTTCTGTTTTCGTATTTCAATTTTTATTTTTTTATTTAAAAAAAATTTATTTCCTTGTTTTTCTCTATGTATTTTCGTTCCGGCAATCTCACTGACCCACATCGGCGCCCGCCGTAAGACCAATCGCGTCTCGCGCGTCACGCGAGTTCATGTATTTTTCATAAATCGGTTGCAGAGCGTCTGTGGATTGTCTGGCGAGGAGGCTCGGCCCTCGGACGAGTCGACGTGTCTGCGACGCTCAGCCGCGATGACAGAGAGACTCGTCAACGGTGGCTCGGGCACGCGATTCGAAAAGAGTTCGCGACCACCGGCAACAGCGAGGCTGCAGCAGCGAGCGATCCGGCAAGCAGCAACAAACTCGGCGGTAGGAGAGGGACAGAAAACTCCTCTCCGCTTGTTTATCGATACCGCGAAGAACGCCGATAAATCTGTCCACCGTTGACGTGTGTGCGATCGGTTGATTCTACCGTTCGTTTGAGTCAACGACACCAGCGGGAGCGAGAAAAGAGGCTCGAGAATGAGGATCGTTCCGCCACGGGCTACGCCGGTGGCACCGATGATTAACAACCGTCGTCGATGCATGCGTTTATATGCAATACTCGCCACGTGTGTGTAAGCGTGTGTAAATATCTACCGAAAGCCTTTTTTGAATTTTATCGGCCGGATGTATCGAGAGATACGAAATGAGGATTTGAACAAGGAATTATCTTGATTAATCGCAACTGCGGAGCGAGCGCGGCTTACCGGACATTTTTAATTGTCATTTTGTGAATGAAAATATTGTCAATGTATTTTTTCTAAATGAAAGAAGAGGAAAAAACTTTGAAATTTGCAGAATGTAAAACATGGACTGCTGGACAACGGGAGCAAAACTATTGAGAGAAAAAGAGTCCGCAATGTCGCGAAGCTCGAACTAATGTCGTTTCGTCAGTTTTTATTTTTAACCCTTTTTATAATACTAAGAAAAAGAAAAAGAAAATAAGACAACTAAAGAACGTTGAAGTCTGCAAGACGTGAATCACCTGGGTGTATAAATATCCATCGGAGACGTTTCTGAACATTGTCGGTCGGATCTTGGTCGGAGAAAGCCACGACTATAATGTTGATTAATCGCAATCGCGGAGCTCACCAGACACTTGCAATTATCGCTTTATAGACTTTAAAAAATTTATAATTTTTTAAAAGGATTATGTTAAATTATTCATTAGCCTGCGTAAGTGAGATTTCTTATCGAACGGGGGACGTCGCTTCCGCTCGGTCGAGGGGGTTGATGATAAAATTGGATCTTATAAGCTCGACTGTCACGGGGGATTATACAATGCGAGGCGCAGACGTCTGGAGTACATAGTAGTGCTGCTGACGCACATTGGACCGGGGTTGACAGCGAGGAGGCCCGAGAATGTACAGCTTGTTTTATGCTGCGCTGTATCCTCCGCGACATCTCAATCTCGCCGAGTGCAAGAGACAGAGCGAGAATTATATTATATGTGTAAAAAAACGGGGATGAGTGGTTTCGCGCCGTGCGGTTGTTATTATATTCCGTTGCGACCGGAAGTCGGAGGTAACGCGGGTGCCTCGCGACGAGATATATACCGGTCGTGTGTTTTATATTACAAAAGGGGCGAGGGTACGGGATGATGGACGCACGACGTTTTTACCGTCCGGTAAATAGGCGTATAAATAACGTGGCTCCTGACGCAGGAACCGCCGGAAGTCGTACGCGCCATCGCGCAGATGGGCCTCACGGAAACGTAACGCGCGAATATCTCATTGTGAAGGCGCGGACCGCCTCGACGCCCACGCGAAAATTTTTATGATGTGCTGGTGTAGTAGCGGCTTCATAATTTTTTTTTTTTTTTCGATTACACGAAATTTGAGATCATTTTGAGGATTAATTATAAGCATGGTTGCTACGAAATTCTCCAACTGGAATTTCCTGACCCTTCCCGGTTTTCCAGACCCAAAATGTAATTTTTCCGGTCTGTCGATCAGGGTAGGAAAGGACAATTAAAAATAAGGTAAAATATAATATTTAATGATTATCAATGTATGAAAATCAGTTTCACAATACTAAAAGTTCCGAATTAAAATAATATTGCGACATAGACATATGTATGCTGTGTATAGTCGACAAGTTTGCTGGAACGAAAAACATAATATCCAAAAAAACTTGAAGGGTTTAAAAAAAATTCCATGACTTTGCGCTGACTGTTCTTGGTCCCAACAAATCCGCTAACTTTTCCCGGTTTTCCAGGTCCGTGGCAACCATGTTAAGCCTTCGAAACTGATCTCTATTAGAAGGTTAATGGAGAAAAAAATCTTCACCTGAACATTTTTTTTATCAACCAAAGTCTAAAGCTTTGTTGATTTTCAAATTTACAAGAATTGTCAAAGACACCAAAAAACAGGAGGACATTGTTTCGGAAGTACGGCGGTTCCAGCACGTAATAAAAAAAAATCACAGTGATTCTCAAGGTTGTTTTCGACATTAAAAAAGTGTTCCCGCGATGCTTCTAGCTGCTTTACAAGCCGAGCAAAAAAAAAGCGAAAAAATAAGAAAGTTATCTGAAACAGTCAATTTCCCATTAGACGAACAATAATTGATTGAGTAATCACATGTTTTTTAACGGCAAATTCCGGTCGTCTTACCGTCCGATAAACACGACGGACAAGCGTGTTTCGTCGCCGAGGTGTGCGACGTGTGCGCGTGTCAGTGAGTAAGTTGCGAAGTGTTGTTCGGCACGGTGGAGAAACTCGAGCGAGCCGAGGAGAGCCGGTCATTAAAACGATATCTCGAGCTAATTGCAGTGTGTTCCCGTCGAGCCGCGCCTCGATGGCACTCGGAAGCTCACCGAGAAACCCAACAGCCTCAGCAGCACGGCGCGAGCTTCCGGGTCGCGAAGACTTCCATCCGACTCCAGCGGGTTGAACAAATTTTCATTTTTTTTTATTGTATTTCATATTTTTCAAGGTAGTTATCGTGCGATAACGATTTTCATACGAAATCGTTAAAACTTCACGAATTTGTTATTCAATGCTTCATGAAAACATGTAAATTTTTAGAAAATTATTGACCATCTGGAACGCAAGTTTTTGCGATTTGCAAAAAAGTTCTTATACACGGCGTTTCCTATCTGTCGTGCAAATTTGATTACTTTCTCAATCACCGTAAATAATTCCTTCTTACGATTTCAATAATTTTTTTTTGTACATTAGTTGGATGTTTAACGATCCTT
>JAPYZD010007769.1:0-10703 GCA_030522725.1 Ichneumoninae sp. B BG-2022a
AATCTGAAAAAATTCATACGTATTCCGAAAAGTGAACGAATCATTTTCATTAAAAAAAAAGTTGAGTTACCACATATTTTGATGAACAATTTTTTTTCACCAATTTGTTAATAACATTTTGAAATTATTATTATGTAAAATTACTCTTTTCAATGCCTATGATAAGTATAAATTTTTTCAGATTTTTATAACATTGGGAAGTGTTTGCAATTCTTGCCCCAATTTTTCGAATTTAGGCGGAATGAACACCACTGGCTCCAACCTCATTAACCAAAAAAATCCTAAGAGGTGCCGCATTCAACTTTAGTACCCAAAAAATTCGAGCGACGTTAAATTTGAGATTAAAATCTATACTTTAAAAGTGTGGGACGAAAAATAAAAAATGTCCTTCTGAGAAACTCCCTATCATTTATATAATTAACAATTTTTATCCGCTCTAAACATAAATGTGTACTTTACAGATCCAGATTCGTTGGACGTTGCTGCAGGCGGAAGCAGTACGGGTGACCAGGAGCAGTCCGAGGAGCAAAGTTCGGAGTAACGATGAGACATGAACGGAAAAAAGTGAATAAAAGACGAAACGAAAGAAGACAGATCTATACGGGGGTCTCGTCCGAGCCGGAAGGCAGTAATGGAGGCGGTGCCATCGTAATTCGACAGCTTCGTACGAAACGGAAGAATGCAGGCGAAGGAAACGAGGCCGTGCCTACGCTGTCTTTTCCCACTCCCCGCCCTCCCCATGTGCCCCCGCACCGTCGAAAGAAAATTTAGAAAATTTGTACATTTTTTCAACGTTGCAACTAACCCTTTCGTCACGCGGAAGAAGTCAATTTTTCCTCGATAAATTGCGGTCGATCGTGCGTCTCCGTGTCCCGTCACACGCGACACGCACCTTCCCGCGAGCAACAATCCTGCAACCTAGATGAAATTTAGTTATTAATT
This sequence comes from Ichneumoninae sp. B BG-2022a, assembly GCA_030522725.1. Taxonomy (NCBI): domain Eukaryota; kingdom Metazoa; phylum Arthropoda; class Insecta; order Hymenoptera; family Ichneumonidae; species Ichneumoninae sp. B BG-2022a. Next base: position 943 of record JAPYZD010007769.1, read on the forward strand.
GTCACGATTTTTTTTTCTTTTTTTTTCCTTTCGACGACAGCTAACAACGATCGTTGTTTGAATCGCATTGATTTGTAATTAGTACAAATCGCTCGGTGTGCCGCAATCATAAGCGCTGTCACGAAAAACGAAATTTATCCTGTAGTTTGATATCTCACTCGTATTGCAATGTTGTTAAAAAAATGAAATGAACATCACAAACTGAAGCGATAAAAGGAATTAATTCTCACCGATAGCCGATCGAACTTTGTCGACCGTAGAATACTTGTCGGTTGTTATTTTTTTTTTCTACCGTACTTTGCGACAAGCAAAATTAATCACTCCGTAGAAAAAGTTAATCACTGTTAATTTTTAATTAATTGTCAAATCGATCGGATCCGATCGCGTTTTGGTATTTAAACAAAGTGTGTGCAATCTGAAGCGAGGATTAAATCATTGATTTGAGGTGCGCCTTTTTTTTCTTCGATGTGTCAGTAGGCGTCACACATTTATCGCAGAGACGAAATTTAGGGCATATCAGAGCGCATTTACGCGGTCGGGATATTTTTTTCGGACCATTTTCCGTTGCTCGTTTTTTTTCTGGAACTTTTTTTCGCGTATGACGAAAATACCCGAAAGCTACTAGTTATATTTTTATAAGACGACAAAAATTTCGCTTCGTGCCGCTATTGAGAGACACGGTGTTGTAGTTTAGCGGTGTGCAGCGGCAAAAAAAAACAAAAAACAAAATCGTACTCGATAGTCGAATGAGTTATGTAATTCGAAAGTTTTTTAAATGCGTCAATTCTCGAGTGGCTCAGGTACACGCGCTCCACGTATAATGTTTTACCTCTTTTCTCCCGTCATTCCAGCGACTACGACACATTCCATTTTTTAATTATCTCGTAGAGAATAAAAAAAAAAAGCTCACGACAAATTTTGACCTAAGCGTTATAAATGCTAATTATTACTACGAATAAACGAATAAAAAAACAAATGTAGGCGACAGCAGTGTACCATATTTTAATTTAAACAAAAAAAAAACGAACAAACGACGAAAGTGTGCTGTTTTCGACCACTTTCGACGTCGATCATAATCGACGAAAATATTACCTGAAAACAAAAAATTATTCACTATCATTGAGATTAAATAAAGTTGATTAAAAAACGATTTTATTGTATAGTTTCGTGGCGGAAGGACAGCTGCATTTTTTAAAAATACCTCACCAGGCACCAAGGCAATTTATGTAATTGACTGTAAACTTGTATTTTTTTTGTTTTTTTGTGCGTTCTTTATTACTGAAAAAATGTAAGTTTAATACGAATTACAAAGGCTCTTTGTACGTAACGGCCGCAAATAGTGTTTTATATTAATAATATATATATAATGTTCTATCAAATAAACCGGCTATAGTTTCGTTTATTTTTTTTTTCTTCGCCCTACTCTTCGCTCGCTCTCGACCTCTCTCTTCTCGGATCTCTCCGTCGCGAATGTGTGTACAAATGAATAATAAATCGTTTGGTCTATCGTGAAACGAAACTTAAAAAAAAAAACAAAAAACAAAAAGAAAGTAAAATAAAAAATGAAAAATCTGACGCTCAGTCTACAAAGTTTTACCCTTTCTACAAAGCTTTGACTAATTCTTTTTTAGACCTCTTGCTGATTCGCCGACACGAATTTTTGAGGAAAACTTCACTCAAATTGTTTTTTTTCGACGTTTCGTCTTTGACGCGACAACCGCGTGCTTTTTTTATGACGAGACGGCAAAACGAACACATTTAAACATCGCGGTATCTCGTTGACCGCGTGCTCTCTCCGACTAGTTTGATATTTTTTAGATTGTAATTCTTGAAGATCCTCTGGTAAACTCTTCGGCACTTCGAGGGTGTCTTCAGAAATTAAGGGAACGAGGACGCAGCGGCGCGTGACCGTTCGCGTTGAGGTAACGACGTGCCGCCTTTGTCATCTCCTGCTGATCCTCGGTTAGGCCGCAGGCGACCATCGTCCATTGAGCTTCTAATTGTAGCTAAAAAAAGAGGTACGTTAGAAATAATGCATCGGGCATAGAATAGTTTAGAATCTTTCTGTTCTCATATCGACGATTCAATTATTACAATTCTTATATTGACGATTCAATTATTACAATTCTTATATTGACGATTCAATTATTACAATTCTTATATTGACGATTCAATTCTTATACTGACGACTCAATTATTCCAATAGTCAAGTTCCCAGTTACCTCAATTTTAAGTTGCGACTCATTTCTGTAAAATCTCTCAGTTTTTAGCAATTCAAAGCCGAAGCTTTTTTCTCGATTAAAAAAAAATTTATATTCTCTACCGCTAGGAAACTGAATTTTTGCAAAACTTGAAATACGTTAAGTTAACTCCAAAAGTGAAGAGAACAAAAAATCGGTTACTGTTGCAATCGCAAAGTCGGCCAGGATTGAACCAAAGAGACAAAAAAGGGGTGAAATAAAATCGGGGATAAAATGAAACTCACCTTGGGACGTTTCGGTGGCCTGATAAGCAGAGGACTGGTCAGATTACAGGGGCTGTCGAAAGCTTCGAAGGTGATAGCCCGCTTGGCATTGGGCTTCCGTTGAACGGACTCTAACTCGTGGGATGTCTGGAAAGGAGATAGACACACTAGCTACAGCCGGCAAGTATACATTCCTCTCATTTCCATTTCTTTTTTTTTATCTCGCTGCTTCAGCTTTTGCCTCGACAGTACGAGTGTAGAGTGAAGAAAATAAGAGTTAAAAAAAATTTCATTTGGTGCGTGTAGATAAATAAAAAATTGACATTTGCGTCTTCCTTCCAAGAGGAAAAATAAGCGGAAGACGGTCGAGGGAGAAGAAAGGGCTTATTTTCTCGATTTCATCGATGCAGACCGGCGATTTTTTTTTCTGCGATGACTAGGTCATGAAAAGGTGGGGTGAGCCTCTGTATCGAGTATTTGGTGTATCGTCGACCGAGTCGTATTTTTTTTCTTTAATCATCATTTCAGTAGTACGTCCTGCACGCGGCGAATAATCTTTGGGCTTTCTCTCTTTTTTTTCTCGTTCAGCTTTTTTTCAAGCTCTCGATGGGGTTTGGGCGGGAGAGACGGGGAGGAAGCTTTGGTGCGGCTGGGAGTGAGGGATTTGAGGTACTTTGGTACGCTAGGCCAGGCCTTTTACAATAATCGAACGTATACAAAAACAAAAGTTAATTAATTACAAAAAAAAACGGGATGGCGCCAACGAATGGTGTTAATTCTCGCGGTAAACCACACGCGACGAAAACCCCCAACGTAACGAAACAAAACAAACGCATAAATAATATAAATATGTTAACTTTTTTTTGTCTTAAAGAAACAAAAATTCTTACGTTCAAACGTTCGTCGCTAGCGAGAAATGAAAAAAAGATCTTTGTTAATAATTTAAGTACGAGTATAATATTTTTCTGGAAAACTCGCAAGTCACCAGGGTCTTGGACACGAATTAACTTAATAATATAAAATTAATAAGTTTTTTACATTAGAAAATGCTAAACGAGATTCGTGAGCCATTCTCGATAGTTTGTCTGTTTTTTTTAGTCAATAATTCAATAAATTAATTTGTCGCGTATCTCTTCAATCATTTTATAAATAATTAACAGGGGGACGACAGGGTGGATGAGGATTAAATAATAATAATAATAATAATAATAATATTAAATAAGGATCGTTAGAATGAGTTAATATGTTACATTAAAAGATCTCAGAGAGAGAATCTTAAACATCGCGTCACTTTTTTTTAGTCTGTTGACGATTACGCAATGGTTTTTTTTTTTCACGATTAAACGAGCTCGCACTTTATCGTCTCAGTGCTGACTCGAGTGGGCGTTAAAAAAGAAAAGGGGGGAGGGTAAGTACGATGATTTACGAAGTGAAGTGATTTGCGAAGGTGTTAGAAAACAAGTATAGCATAGTATAGATGGAGTAGTTAATAGACAAGAGATAAGATGGCCGGCTAGCGTGTCTACAGGCGATTGGTGCGTGAATAAAACCAGGATAGGGCGGGTTGCGATTGACTTTGGACCGTTTGATTCTGACATTGGATTTGGGACTCTACCTTCAACGGGCTCGGTCCTCCCGTCGTTAGGAAGCTATCCTCCAGTGCCATCGATGCCGGCGAAAATAACACGGAGGTGTCCAGACTTTTGCTCTGCAAATTAATTTGAAAAAAAAAATGATAATAAATAAATAAATAAAATATTATAATTTTTGTTTTCAATTTTTGACGATCGGTATTTAGCTTACCGGTGTCTCAACGGCGAAGCTCATGTCCGAGCTGTCGTGAGAGTTGGCCCAAGCTTGGCAGAGGGCTTTCCTCGCTCTCTTGCCACCGGGGGCGCTGTTCTCCTTGCCGCGTCTCCTTCCAGTTCCGTAACCGGAGTCCTGGAGCATGCTGCTGCTTCCGGCGAGGCTCTCCCGGTCGGTCTCCTGTTTGATTATCTCCGTGAGTGCGTCGAGACGGCTCGGCGTCGCGGGCAGCTGCGTCGTCGCGCCGCTGCGACGCTCGAGCTCGGCGAGGGCATTTTTGAACGGTGTCGGAGTCCTCGGCGTGTTGCCGTCGTTCTGACCTCGCCGCAGTCCAGCGGGCTGCGGCGTCGTCAGAGGTCCGGGACTCCCCTTCGGCGTGCTCGCCCTCGGCCACGAGGTCTCCGGGCTGAGGCTGTTCAGGAACTGCGAGGGACTGAACGGCAATTGCTTTATCGGCGTCGAGGGCGCGGTCGAACCGCTCGCGTGCGGCTGATTGTGATCGCAGTTGTGCATGTGATGACCGAGGATGTACTCGTTGTGGGAGCCGCTGTCCGGCGTCTCGGTCCTCGAGGCCATCGCCATGGCTTGATGAAGGGCCGCCCTGCGACGACGGAGTATCGGCGGTGGACTCGACTTCTCACGCTCGTCGTCGTCATCGATCTCCTGCTCGAGATCGGGCATCGGCAGAAGACGAATGTCCGAACTCGCCGAACCGCTCGCCTCGGTCACGAGCTCGATGTTGAAGTATCTGTTGAAAATTTTGCAATGTTAATTTGAGGATGTTCATTTTTTTTTTAATATATTTTTTAATAGAAAAATAGACTTACAGCGGTGGAACTTCGGACTTGACTTTGGCGTCGACGCCTCGCCTCGGCGGCGAGTCCAGCTGGCTCGCGGTCGAACCGCCGTTCGAGCGGTCGCCGCTTATTTGGAGTAAGCTTTGGTAGCTGTTCGCGTGAGAATCCTGCTGATGCTCGCTCTGATTGTGGTGATGGTGATGATGGTGGTAATGCTGATTCTGCGGCGGTTCCCATGCTCTCGTCCAGTCCAGCTGGTCGACCTCCATGCTCCGGGAACTCATGCCGATACCGCTGTCCTCTTGCTTCACCATTACCTTCGAGAACGACGAGCCGAACTGGCCCTGGCTCGAATTCTCGTCGTGGACGAGGCGAGGCTCCTGTTTGACGATTATTCCGGAATCCGAAGCTTTTCTCCTTCCGCGACCTGCGAAAAAGAAAAATCAAACGAACGTTAATTTCGCATTACAGTTCAAGCCTCGAGGAATGCGAGAGTTAAAGGAATTAACGGTAATGGCGCAATGGTATTAATTGTATTAGTAAATATAATTTGAAATAAAAAAAGTTTCTTACCCCTCGACCCGGTCGTACGACCCTCTTCCACCTCGTACTTTCGTCTCATCGTGCTGTTCCAATGATTCTTAATGGCATTGTCGGTCCTTCCCGGCAAAAGCTTAGCGATCTTTGCCCACTGATTGCCGACGCGTCGATGTGCCTCGACAATTATACGATCCTCGGCCTCGGTCCACGCTGTCTTTTTTATTCCCGGATTCAGATGATTGTGCCATCTTTCCCTGCACTGTTTGCCGATACGTCCTTTCAAGTGTCGCGCTATGAGGGTCCACTTTTTCGGACCGTAACGCTCCACCAATTCGACGACTTTCTCGTCTTCCTGCAATGACGGACAGAAAAACGACAGGGGTCAAGTACGTTGATCGAATAATGAGAAGCGAGATAATAAGAGTAAAGGCGGGACGATATTGACTTCCTGGTTGGATGGAAAAAATGTCGGGTGTCTCAATTGTATCAAATCGGTCGATATTCGAAAGTTGGGATCATAAAAATTGTCGGTAATGCACGTCAATCAAATATTAATGGGTCGCATAATTTCTGGATTCAATGCTGAAAAGATTTAAAGAAATGGCGCCGACAAGCGGGTCCGTAGCTAATCCCATGGATTCCAATATGGCGGCGACAAGTGGGTCGCATCATATTTGTATCTAACGCTGCAAAGTTTAAAAAAATGGCGTCGATAAGTAGGTCACCTAATCTTTGGACCTAACGCTGCAAAGTTAAAAAAAATGGCGTCTACAAGTGGGTCCGTAGGTAATCCCATGGATTCCAATATGGCGGGGACAAGTGGGTCGCATCATATTTGTATCTAACACTGCAAAGTTAAAAAAATGGCGTCGACAAGTGGGTCACCTAATCCCTGTACCTAACGCTGCAAAGTAAAAAAATGGCGTCGACAAGTAGGTCACCTAATCTTTGTACCTAACGCTGCAAAGTTTAAAAAAATGGCGTCGACAAGTGGGTCCGTATCTAATCCCATGGATTCCAATATGGCGGCGACAAGTGGGTCGCATCATATTTGTATCTAACGCTGCAAAGTTAAAAAAAATGGCATCGACAAGTGGGTCACCTAATCTTTGTACCTAACGCTGCAAAGTCAAAAAAATGGCGTCGGCAAGTGGGTCACCTAATCCCTGTACCTAACGCTGCAAAGTAAAAAAAAATGGCGTCGACAAGTGGGTCGCATAACTTTTGTATCTAACGCCGCAGAGTTTAAAAAAATGGCGTTCTATCGTCCATACCATCCCGACAAATTACAATCCTCGACTCTCGAATGCCAACGAAAGCGTTGACTTTTTGCAGAAAATAAAATCGTCATATTGCAACCAGGAAGCAAGGGACAAGAGATGGCTCTCAATGGCGATCGAATTAAAGAAGTAAATTACAGATAAATAACGAGGCACCATAATAAGACGAGCTTCCTGGATAAGGTGCCGTCAAACTTGAGAAGTCTTCTTGTCGCATATCGGGGGCCCGGAGGACTGCACGTATCGCTAATGAATTCCGGGATGATCGAGGAAGAGCCATCGCCGCGTTGCCGGGGGAGAGAGAGGCATCGCTTTTGCGAGCGTGAGAAAAACACAGAGATAGCGGTGTTCGTGGCACTGGTGCGGGGCTCGCGGGTATGTGTTAAGAACGACGGAGGCCGGACCACCGCGGCAGTGACGACGAGGATGACCAGCGGTGAAAAGGAAAAGAAGGAAGCGAAATGCCGGACGGGGAAGGGAGGGGGGCAAAGGGGTGCGGACTGCAATTTCGTGGAACCCCTCCTTCGATGCATCCGAAAATCTCTCGGGGCGACATGCGACCGGCAAACTTTTTCGAATTCCCGTATCAAAGATGGTCCAATATTTAGAAATTTTTTTTTCTTCGCCCCGTTATCTTCCTCGCTTGATAATTAATTCAAAGCGAGTTCCGATTATTTTTTTTTTTACTGGGACTGCGGTAGAAATGCGTTTCACCACTTTTGGGGGACCTTGGAGTGGTGAAACTTCTTTTACTCGGCAAACCTTTTCAAAGATCTCTTCATCAAGGATAATAGTAAAAATAATTGATCAAGAAAAACAGAAAATTGATAATTGATTGATTCTTCGATATCCATTAATCAAGGATAATTGGACAATTTTTTTTCTTCTCCCTGTTATATTCTTCGTTCGCTTGATAATTGATGCAAAGCTAGTTGCAATTTTTTTTTTTTTACTTTTCGTCACTTTCATGGTTTTTTTTTTCTTTATGTTTCACCACCTCGAAGGGTTCTTTTTTTTAGGTTCTATTAAAAAATTAAAGAGCCGGGAGGTGGATGCTGGGATAAACAAAGTAAAAGGCCTTGGTACTTTACGAGGCTCGAGGTTCGTATTAGTACGAGGAACCCGAGCTCGGGCCTGCGGTCCGGCCTCCTCCGCGGCTCGGCTTGCCCTTGGCTGTTGCCGAGTGCGTTGCCCACTCTCCGCTCCGTGCGCAGCATCCCGCCGTTCCATCCTCTCTCGCTCGCTCGCGCGGGCTTCCCGGCCGCGGGAGACCCGCGCGAGCGAGGCTCAAGCTTTCTTATTGCATACCCCACGACCGAGTCTGGCCGCTTCGCCGAGCGAAGTTTCGAGCATGCGCTCAACTCGGCCGACCCGGACTCCCTTTAAATCACTCCTATCCGTGATAGACTTTTAGATAAGTTTTTGTTTAATGAACAAAAAGTAAAGAAAAAAAGATGTTTTTAATCTTTTGCCGACTTTGCCAAGAGCAAATAAAAATGTTATGCGAAAATGTACAAAATTAATCGATTTTTTTTTTTAAGGAAAATAGAGTAAGATGGAAATTTGATTTTATTCCCAGCACATTGTCGACTTTGCCAAGAGCAAATAAAATGTTCAAGCGAAAATGCTCAAAGTTGATAGATTCGTTGATTTATTTTTCTTTAATAGGAAAGGAGCAAGACAGAAATTTGATTTTATTCCCAGGTCACGTCCTCGCGGCTCGTCAGCGCGCTGGGATATCCTCCCGCGGAGGAGGATAAGAGAAGAGTTCGCTCTTTCCCACGCGGCATTCCATCGAGCATCGGCGCGTCCGTTACCCGCGACTCCGACTGCATTCGAGAGAGGTTCTCTCCTCCCGCCGTACGAAAACAAAGATTCGTCGAACGAGGCGACGCGGAGGAGAGACGAGAGGATGGAAGTCGAAGAAATGTTGCGCTCCGCGGCGAATTCGGAGTGCATGGGCGACACATCAAGTTTGATTCGCGACGTCGCCGGACACTTGCTCAGACGAAAATTGACCAGGGCTTTATTGCCCATTTTTTTCGTGCCGAAAACAGCTTCCTCCTCAAATAAGAAAAAAAAAGTGGAACGAATCGATAGAGTCGGAAAGACGGAGAGGAGAGTTTGTTGGCGTAGCCTCGAGGAAGCTTCGAGGTAGGACCAGCGGGACAGCCTTGCTCGTTTAGTCGGAAAATTTTCAAACGAAAACCAGTTTCGGCCGTGCCCGGCCGGCCTAATTGGTCAGGAAGGCCTTATTACGGTAGAGCGAGGGGGCAGAAACGAGATGGAAGGCCCAGGGCTCTAATGTTCGGGCCTAAGCCCCCGTGGAGTCCCGTTCGATCCGACCAGGGTGAAGGTCCTCGACGGCCCATCTGCGAAGTCCTAAAATAATTGCTTCATTTGTATTACCTGTGTCTCAGTTTTCGCTTTCGTTTAAAACAATTCCGGGCGTTGTGCTCGGCTTTTTGTAATACCTTGACGGTATCGATTCTGAAACTTTTTTAGTTTCTTCAATATAATCCCAACTTCGAGGTGAGACCACCTGCGAATTTCTAAAATAATCGCTTTACTTTTGTTACCCGTGTCTCAGTTTTTGCTTTCGTTTAAAACAATTCCGGGCGTTGTGCCCGGCTTTTTGTAATACCTTGACGGTATCGATTCTGCAACTTTTTTTTAGTTTCTTCAATATAATACCAACTTCGAGCTGAGGCCACCTGCGAAGTTCTAAAATAATCGCTTCATTTTTGTTACCCGTGTCTCAGTTTTTGCTTTCGTTTAAGGAGGTTGGAGCGAGTGGTGTTCATTTTGCCTAAATTCGAGAAATTCGGGCAAGAACTGCAAACACTTCCCAATGTTATAAAAATCTGAAAAAAT
>JAPYZD010007770.1:0-14084 GCA_030522725.1 Ichneumoninae sp. B BG-2022a
TAACCAATTAATTTTTTGATGAATTTGTTAATAACATTTTGCAATTATTATTATGCAAAATTAATCTTCTCAGTACCTTTAATATACATGATTTTTTTTAGATTTTTACACCATCAAGAAGTACTTGCAATTTTCTCTTATTGTTGTTGAACTTATGTGAAGTCAGCGTGCAGCGAGACCTCCTCCTTAACACTGCTGCTTTTTGTATTGCATGGTACTTAGCAGAATTATCCTGGTACCCACTAAAAATGATCTATATGTCTACATATCTAGACGGTCAATATTTTTTTGCATAATTTGCATAATGGTGCGAGAGAGAAGGTTCTTTGGTTTGATTAGGAATATGGGCGTCATTAATATTTAGTTATAAGATATAAGTGATATAGAATTGAGGCAGAGAAATGAAAATAATCATTAAAAGTGTTTTTGTACTCGTTAAATAGCATACTTTTGTAGTGTCCGGTCTTGACCTAAATTACACGTAAAAGAAAAAATATTGTAAAGGAGAAATCCGTTTAATAAACAAACAATAATTATTGTACAAAATGATGAACTGTATTTCCTGTAATCGAAATATTAAATATTATTAAATTTAATGTACAAAAATTTACTTATACTTAATATTCCGGTTAAAGCATATAAAGTACATCATTTTGTATAATAATTATGCAAAAAACTGTTGACCGTGTAGATCGGATGGGTCTAGGTAGCTAGATAGATAGATCATTTTTATTTGATGCCAGGATAAATCCACTCAGTACCGTGCAATATAAAAAGCACCAGTGTTAAGAAGATGTTTCCTTATTACTGAGACATGGGTATGTAGTACACAGAGTCATAAATTACTGTATACGCCGTGTGATAGAGTTTTACACGCAAAATCCTAATAAGTAAAGGAAAAGAACACCTAAAGAAACTTACATCCACTTTATAAGCCTTATATGCTTAGACCCGAGTATTTTGCATATACATAAACTTTATATGTTTTACATGCTTCAACAAGACTATTAAATATGATTAAATTTCAACTCATGTTTATATGATATCAGATGAATATTTTTACTAAGCAGATTATATAAGTTTATACTTCCTTTCTATAAATATTAATAATGATAATAATCAAAAAAATGTAATATACGAAAATAAGGTAAAATGATTTTATTTCACTCGGTGGGAAAACATTTTCACACCTTGTGAAATAAAATTTTGTTCGATACTCGTGCAAAAAACGTTTTCTGAACTCGTGTGATTGCAACACTCGCCTTCGGCTCGTGCTGCGAACTCACACTCGTCAGAAAAAGTTTTTTCGCACTCGTATCGAAATGTACTATTATGGGTATGTCGAACGCATTCGTAAGATGTCGTATTTAATTCGTTGCTCGTTTGCAGGACCAACTGCGGGATCATTCGACGGTTTACTGTCGATGGCACGACGAGCACACGGTGCAGCTCGTGCTCGGCAACGGTTTGCTGGTTTACATACAAGTAAACGTCCTCACGGCAGACATACAGAAGATAATGTTTGACAAATATCTCGTGGGAAAGATCTCCGATCATATATCGGACGGTAAGATACGCCCTATTATAAGAATATCGGCATGCGCCGATATTCGTCCACGAGCAATGCTGCGAAAGCACGAAAGCCTGGAAGTACGATTTACGCATTGTCCCGAAGGTCCATGTTTGACTATGATTTGCAGTAACCATTACAAAGAACCACTTGGTTTTCACCCACAACGATAGCCAAGTTACCGTCGTAAATTTTACGAAACCCAAGAGACTAGTCTTTGATAAAATTAGCAAGCTAGAGCCGAGATTGTCGGTCGTCGAACTTTCCGGCCCCGGCGGACGTAGGCAGGACAAGAAAATATGCGTCAACAGAACCGGAGACTTAGTGAGTTTGTTCTCAGACGATAGGGCGTTTGAAATCGACGAGTTTTTTTATTTGTCATATGTATATATTTTTTTTATTGAAACATCGGATGTAGATTTTAGTGTGGTGGAAGTCGACGATGAACGAAGTGTATCCCTGGAGTCCAGCTGTTAAAGATCACGATCGCGCGAACGTCCACCTCTATCGTTTGACCGGGTATGTAAGCCGCCTTCCGTCGACAACGGATCGGTTCAATTTTACGGAACGTCCATCGGCCACTTTACACTCTCAATCGCTGATGAACGGTGCAGGTGTTGGTTATTTCTTTCGGGGCAACTTTTTCGAGCGATTTGGAATCGAAATTGGTCGCGCAGAGGCATTCGGTTGTTTTCTCTTCCCCATGGTGTCTTCGACCTTTTTTCTCTACAGTTGGCTCTTCGGAAACAAGCCCATCATCTTTGCATTCTTGCTCCTCGGTAACGGTACTTTCCTCTTCGGATGCCGGCTCTTCGGCGACGCTTTTTTCCTCATTAGATTCTGACTCTTCACTAACAGTATTTTGGTCTTCGTCTTCTGAGGCTTCGCTTTTATCTTTTGCAGGCATTGCCTCGGGTTGATCTCGTTCCGGCCCACCTTCGGTCTTGTCGATCGCTTGCCTCGCAGTAGTTTTCTTCGTTTTAGTTATCGTTCCCTTGACTTCCTTGGCCTTAACGATCGTTCCTTCAGCTTTCTTGGTCTTAGCGATTTTTCCCTTTTTTCCATCGATAACTCTCTTAGATTTAACGACCGGTTTTCTCGCCCTCTCGACGCTTTTCACCGGAGATTTTCTACGCTTAGCTTGGGCGATCGGCTTCTCCTTGGTCTTTGAGCTCGCGGCTGCAATCCCGCAAGGACCTTCGTAATGAATCTTGTGAGCCTCCCAAGCAGCCAGTTTGTACTTGGGCGGTGCCGACAATTCGCGCGCTAATTTTCTATCAATCTTTAACGGCAACTCCCACGTACCCTGGCACAAGTAGAATCCTCGATTGACAATCAGCAATTCTTATGGCAATAACAAAATGTTTCTACCTTGAAATCGCCCCAAGGAGACCTCTTCGGCTTTGGCTTGTCGGGCAAAAGGCGTCCCGATTTGTCAGCTAGGAAAGTAGTCGGGACGCAGTGTTTGACACACGGCCACTTTGGGTGCCAGTTCGGGACTTGCCAGTTGCCGAGCAGTCCGGGCTTGTAGGCATCTTCGGTCCAGTGAGAGTGCCAGAACTGAGACATCTCACATGGACCAAATTTTTTTTTCCTATTAGAAAACGTGCAAGTGGCTAGGGTTGCTCGCTATCTTTTCGATCTGAGCTTGTTAATTTTTCGTTGCTATGGTCACGGTGCTCACAAACGCTGGCGTGTTTTTTTTCTTCTAACGGCGCTACCACTTGGGTGCGTTCTTGAATGCAGTTCTGCCCTGTTCGGCTAAATCCCGAAATATTCTAACTGTATCCACATTTATACGCAACTGAACGGATGCGTTGTTGAATGCAGTTCTGATGTGTTCGGCTAAATCCACATTTATACGCAACTGAACGGATGCGTTGTTGAATGCAGTTCTGATGTGTTCGGCTAAATCCGGAAATATTCTAGATGTATCCGCATGTACGAAATGGGCGTTCTTATATCACAGTCTGTTCTCAGTTCAGGTTTTAGTTTTGACCCAAATGTACGCAAGAGCGTTCTTTTGTTATCAAGACGGCCGAAATGTATCTCGAGGAAAAAGTTGGATGTATCGTTGGCAATTTAAAAAACGGACTTGCAGTGGACAGTAACAAATAAAATAATGCATACCTTAGCAAGTTGACGGACGGCTGCTTTTAGGAAAAAAAACTAAAAAACGGACACGTCCGTTGGGGAACGAAACGGATCACAAAAACGGTAAAACGGACCGTACGTTCAGATTAGTCCTTTTTGGTTGCAGAAACCGAGGAAGGACCGAACTTAACAATGTTTTTTATTAACATTTTTATCTAAGTTTTTTAATTTTTGTTGTTGTTTTGCTTTTAATTATGTTTTTAATGAAAGGACAGAATAAAAATACGCTCTTGGTCCATTTTCGGTTGCGGGAACCGAAAACGGACCAAAGCAAATTTTTCGAAAAAAAAACGTTCGGTCCGTTTTCGGTTTCCGCAACGTAAAAAAAGACCAAATGCCAAAAAAAATGTACAGTCCGTTTTGTCGTTTTTTACGGTCCGTTTTGTTCCCCAACGGACGTATCCGTTTTTCGGTCCCTTTGCGGTCCATCAACTTGCTAGGGTAGCTGAGCAACTGCATTCAAGAACGTTCTCTTATGCGCATTCCAGTCCACTCTTCGTTCAGGCTTTGGGTGCGTTCTTTAATGCAATGTACTTTTATTTGTGGGTGTTCATTGCTAGTGAATTTTTAAAAATTGCCAACGGTACATCCAATTCTTCCCGCGGAACACGTTTCGTCTGTTTTGATAAAAAAATAACGCTTATCAGGTCAGATTTGTGTAAAAACTAAACCCCGAACTGAAAGCACACTGGAATATAAGAATTCCCTTTTCCCCAATATTTCTGGATTTAGCCGAACACAGCAGAGCTGCATTCAAGAACGCACCCTTTAGTTTTTACATAAATCTGCTCTGATAAGCCTTCTTTTGTTATCAATCGGATTTACCGCTGGTAATTTTAAAAAACCACAATCAGTAGACAGTCATAAATAGAAGAACGCATAACTGTGCAGATTTGCAGTCTAGAACGCACCCCTATTGCATGCACCGGCTTTGCTCCAGTCAGACACAGAAATGATCTTCGAATTTAAATTTGCAGCACGAAATTCGAGTTAGTCTGTTACCTTCGGACCGAATTCGATCCGCTTTGCATTATATTCAATTCGCGGCACGAGAATGTTATTCACTCGGTGGAGCAGAAGGTTTCGCGCAAGGTGAGAGACACTTTTATACATGTTTCTTTTTATTATAAAAAAAGGTAATCAATGAATTATTGAGACTGACTTGGAATTGTTATAATTGCAGGGCGAGGTCACCATCGAATGGCAGACTTACGAGGTCTCGCAGCAGGACAAATTGCAGAGGATAGAAGTTATTTCGGTGCCGCTACCGACGCACACGAGTTGCGCGCAATTTTCACCTAATCAGGATATGTTGCTGCTCTGCTGCATCGATGGTTCGATAACGCTGCACGATCACAAGAAGGGCATGAGCAACAACGTCAAAGCTCCTTTCGTAAGGCAAACTCACGCGTCCAGCCGCAAACGGAGCAATTGATTACATTTTTTTTAATTATTTATTCATTCGCAAAGATACCGACACTGGCTTCGTGGCATGGCGATGGATTCGTGTTTACCGTCGGAAACGAGCGCGGCCAGTTCCAACATTACGACATTTCTATGGGGTGCATAAGAAGCCAGATGCTTAACGAGGATTCGACGCCGGCTGTGATTTTCGATCTGTCGACTTACTTCAGGTACATTATGGTTGTCCTTGCGGTACAGTCAAGTCAATCGAGTCCTAAGATTTCGAAAAATTATTTATACACATTTCAAAGGGATTATACCTTGTGAATCCTGAATCCCATCCCGTGCGAACTAAGGTGGATTTAGATGAAAGAAATCCTACTTTATGTAGTAAAATATGTACGACAATGGATTTATAAAAAAATAACTCAGTTTACGCCAATAAATCCACGAGCCTATTTTTTGCACATTTTTTGTGAAGTCAAATTTGTCACTTTCGTTTGATTTTTACGAAAAATTCATATGAATTATAAACAATCAAGGAATTCATTGAAAATGAGAAAACAAAAGGTTTCTTGCTTCCTTTTTAAACAATTAATTTAAAAAATAATTTGTTACTATCTTTTTGGCATTATTATTATGTGAAATCAAAGGTCTTAACATAATTGATACGGCTACTTTTTTTTAGATTTTTGGCATATCGCGAAATACTGAAATTTTGATCGATTTAAACTTTTGCTTAGGAACGTATGTGTGATGCCTCCTTAAGGAGGTTCCATTGGGCTTGGTAGTGTTAATGTGTGATTTCTTAATTACCCTTGTTATGTTAAACAGGACTCAACCGGCCCTGGTGCGGATGACATGGAACAAGAAGTCAGATCCAAGTCCTTACAGCGATCATTATAACAACGGGGATTCTCTGTTTCTGCTACTTTTCGAACGGTGATAAAAATTCATGAATTTTAATAATAATTTTTATTTTGTTATTATTATTATATTTTATAATAATTTTAAATTAATAATCGTCGAATAACCGAAAATTCATTCCAGGGGTCCTCTCGGAGTTATAAGGGTAATCGAGGGAAACAATTTGCCCGGAGACGTTCTGATATGCAGAAACCTGAACGTACTGAACGTCGATCGGGCGACGTCGTTGTTGCTCGCGATGAATTGGGACACGCACCCGAGAGCCTGCATGCACTCGCTCAATCAGATACTGAACCACTTGTTCAAGTTGAAGCTAACACCCGAACGTGAGAGCCTCATTCAAAATGCCCTGGGGAGTTTCCACGTGCCGATCAGGCCGATCAGCCAAGCAGTCGAGGACGAATACGGTGACGAAATAAGGGATCTGACTAGACGATTTTTCCATCACTTGATAAGGTATAGCCGACTTTGAATCGAAAACTCATGAAGGGAATCATGCACTCCTGACCGATTAAAATTGTGCTCCATCAGATATCGATTGTTCGAAAAAGCGTTCAGATTGGCGATAGACCTTAACGATCACGATCTCTTCATGGACATTCACTTCTACGCGCTCGTTACAAGCGACATGGAAATGGCGACAGCCGCAAAGGAGAAGGCCCAAAATGTCTTGAGCAGATCGAATAGCTGCAGCAGTTCACGTGAGTGTTCGTCGGCCCTGGACCAACGGGACAAAATAATGCATTACGATACTAGTGTAAATTTAAACTCGCCTCCGGCTCGTGCTTGAATCACGCGAGTTAAGAGAACGTTTTTTGCACGCGTATCGTACAAAGTTTTATTACACTTGGTACGAAAATGGAATTACGCACGCGAAGCATGCGCAAAACAGCCGTTTTCCACACGGAGTTATATAAAATAATTAATTTAATTTAACAATTTCAGATTCCACGTGCTCGCGTTCGTCGTGTTCTCTGTGCTCCGACTCGATAAGCGACAAGGAGGGCGAGTCCTACAGCGGCGAGAGCGAGAGTGAGGATTCGCCTAAGCGCGTTAAATCGAAGGTCCATCTGCCCTCGAGGCACCTGTCGAGAGGTTCCTCCAGCAAGATTCCACCCTTGCCCGCCGTTCACTCCTCCCTGCTGAAGAACAGCGGCCTCATGTCGACGTCTTTCAGCGACGTCGCTCCAAAAAAATCCGACAGTCTCATGTCGACGGCATTCAACATCCCCAACAGCGGCATCGCCGAATCGTCGATCAACGCTTCCCTCGCCATGCCGAAGGTATTTCCTTCCGACTACGCGAAACGCACCCCGTACAGAATGAGCAGCGGCATGTTGCCCTCCCTGGGAAACAATTCTCAGTCGTACAACAATCTCAGCGACGACCTCATATCGGCGACTTTCGGCAATCTGAGACTTCTCGGACTGAACCAGCGAGACCGCTCCTTCGCCAAGTCGACCGGCAACGTTTGTCAGCCCCGTCGAGGAAACGGCGAGTTGCTCAGCGGTTCGATGGCCGACGACTGTCTGATCTCGACGAGCTTCAACAACGCCACTCCAGACCTGGAATCGTTGGACATGCCCAACGATTCCAGCCTCTCGCCGTCCCTGCTCGGCAACATCGACACCAACGTCATGTCGACCTCCTTCAGCAATCTGGCGCCGAGCTCGATGCGCGAGAACAGCACATCGTCGGTATTTCGCAATGGGAATCCCACCGGTCTGCCTCCGGTCGACATGCCGCACGTTTCCTTCGGCAACTCCGCCTCGACGAACAAAACGTCGACCTCCTACAGTACGATGATCGGCAAGGGGAATCCTCTTTCGTTCTTCAATTCTGGCAGCAACCTCATGTCGACGTCCTTCAACGATCCGGAGGAGCAGACCCTCGAATCGCTGGAGCGCAACATAAACGTCGATATCGCCGCGGTCTTCGAGAAGGCGAGTCCGATCGCCGGTTTGGCCAGCAACGACTCGTCGCTCGAAGCCCTCCCGCCGCCTCCAACGATGACGAGCTCCCTGGCTAATTATCTCAATAATCTGCCGAAAAAAAATTCCGCTCTCTCGAGAAGTACGATCGGCCTCGGGGACTTGAACGACGCGGCTATGAAGTTTCCCATGCCTCGTCCGAACGCTCACGGTCAAATGCTGCAGAGACAATCGTCGGTCTCGAGTATCCTACAGAGTCAGCACAGAAACAACAACTTTCAGCCCATCAGGAATTACCGGCTCAATTACGACCTGGACTACGTACCGTTCTACGGTAGTTCCGAGAATCTCGACTACGAGCCGGGCATACCGTACGGCGATTCCACCCCGATCAGTTCGATCGGTCACTTTCAGTCGCACTTCAATTGCCAGTCGAAACCGTTGGAGACGAAGAATTCGCGATTGGGAATGTCTCAAGGCACGGCGAGCGCCAATGCGAACAAGGAAACGAACGTGTCTTTCAACGTTCCTCCACTTCCGGTTCTCAACGCGTCGAACTCAAAAATACCCCATCAGTATCAAGGCTCGGTCGATTCGCTGGCGTCGAACGAAAAGCCAAAGGTCAAGTTCTCCAATACCGTCACGCACATTCTGGTACCCGGAACGGTGAGGCTTCGTTTCTATTGAGGTAGTCTTTGCGGTAAAGTCAAGTCGATCGAGTCAACCAAAATTTCAAAAATGGTTTTTACACATTTTACAGGGATATTTTGTGCGCACTAAGGCGGATTTAGATGAGAGTTCATACTTTATGTAGAAAAACATATAGAACAATGAATTTACTGAAAAATAACTCAGCTTACGCCAATAAATCTACGGATATATTTTTAAGCAGTTTTGTGTGAAGTCAAATTTATAATTTTCGTTCGATTTTTACCAGTGAAACCTCATTTTGGTTAACATGGATGATCAAATATTAATGATAATATTTCTCGTTTACAAATTAGACATTTCTTTATGAAAAAAGCTGTGCTACGAGGGTTAACTAAACTTTTCCGCTGATTAATAATCTTAGCGAAGCAAATTACTTGGTGAATTCGCAAAACATGTTTCAATAAAAAAAAATAAGCTTTCACTCGTTAAGATCGGACCAGAATTACAAATTCTACTCCACAAAAATTGCGTGAAGATATCCCCGTAGTTTGATTAGCGTGAACTCAGTCATTTTTCTGTAAATTCATTGTTGTATATTTTTTTTCTGCAAAAAGTAGGAACTCTTTAATCTAGATCCATCGGAGTTCGCAAAAATGTCTCCTTTAAAACGTGTACAAACAATTTTTGAAATGCGGTTACTCAATTGACTTCATTGTACCGCACGGACTACCTTAAGGGTATGTGACACACAGTCGGTCGGTAACAAATTTGTTTCCCTATTTTCTTCGCGACTATTAATATTTTGGACAAAAATAAATTAGGTTTTTGTAGACTACATAGGGTAGAGTGGGGCAAACTGGGGCAACGGGGCAAAACGGGGTTTTAGGCAAAACGTAATTTTCCAATAACTTTTGGATGCCCGAATTCGCCCATCGGATACATCGGGCTTTTCTGCTCAGTTTTGCCACCTTGTTCGATCCAAAAAAGATTAGAAAATTTAGTTTTGCCCAAAAATCCCGTTTTGCCCCGTTGCCCCATTTTGCCCCGCTCTCCCCTAGAGATACATGAAAACCAAATTTCCTTTTGTCCTTTTGTCCTTTTGTTTTGTTTTTCCTTTTGTTTGTTAATATTTCAATATTAATAGGCGCGGAGAAAACAGGGAAACCGTTTTTTTATCGACTTAGTCTGTATCACATGCCCTTAACTTTTCACGAGGGTTGAACAACGATCGTGTACTAAAGCCGGTTGTATCGTGAATTTTTCAGGGCCAGCCTTATCGACCCGTTCAGAAGCGCTCGGTGACAAAGCTGCATCCGATGGACCCGAAGAGGGAACTGGCCGAGAGTTTGCCACTGTGCTTGGGAAACGAGGACTACCTGAAGGACTTTCAGCCGTTATCGAGTAAGTGAGATCGGTTGCGAGGATCAATTGAATTCGTACGAGAAAAGACTCGTTTCACGAGACTGGGACCAACGAAAATTTGTGATTCCAGGAGACGAGGAAATGGAGCGAGCCAAGGAAGCTCCCAAAACGGAGGAAGCTGCCAAGATAAAAGTCGTCCACTTTGGACTCCTGTGACAATTCCGAGGCGGGCGATTATTATGTCGATGGTATACTCGAGTATACGACGCGACTTCCCCGTGACTTTGCATGTATATTACAGGTCTGTATGTGCTCAATGACAAAGAAAAAAAAATACGTTTACAAAACCTTATGTACACGTCTAACAATAATGTTTTTATACCAATGATAAACATGAAGACGAGTGGTCTAAAAAAAATTCCCTGTACAATCTATTTCCTGTGAAAAAATCTAGTTCCTTCTTCCAGGTTAAGAGGTTCTTGTAGGGCACGTAACACTTCTTCTTGTACAGTCTTCCTGACCGACAGCGGTGGATGCGCGGTTGGTGCGCGGCTTCGGAGATCCCCAGAGTCATGCAGAATCGTTCGCGGTCAGTACTTGGATGGGTGACCGCCCAGGCGTGCACTAACTGGCGCATTGGAACCCTTATGCGGGAGGTCAAATTCTGAGGATTGCAGTTCGTACTCGAAGTATCGAATACGAACATCAAGACTCAGTTGGAATGACCGGCTGTATCGGCGTAGGTTTTCCGCAATTTCCCTGCACCCTCGTGCAAATGCTGTTATCCTCATACAGTATGGGGGTAACAGCGGCTGCGGCCGTGAGCTTTACAATTGATTTGCAGACTTGGAAAAACAATTGAGGAATAGCGGTTTGAATGCAAAAAAATTGCCAGAGCCATAAGGGTAACTTGAAAAAAAATCTTCTTGTACAGGGGAGTGAAATATTCTGTCCTTAGCGTGATTCCCTGTGACGTTGCATGTAGGGGAAAGCGGGGCAAAATGGGGCAACGGGGCAAAACGGAGTTTTTGGGCAAAACTAAATTTTCCAATCATTTTTGGATCGGACAAGGTGGCAAAACTGGGCAGAAACTGGGCAGAAAAGCCTGATGTATCCGATAGAGCGAATTCGGGCATCCAAAAATTATGGGAAAATGACGTTTTGCCCCGTTGCCCCATTTTGCCCCTCTCTACCCTATATCACTGGTCTGCATGTACTCAATGACAACGAAAAAATACGTTTAAGAAACTCTTACATACACGTCTAACAGTAATGTTTTTATGCCAATGACAAACATGGAAACGAAACGTCTAAAAAAAACTCGCCGAACAATCTATTTTCTCCGCATATTCTCCAATACGCCCTTCAACTCCAGGAGGTCCTTGTCGGGCACGTAACGCTTGTTCTCGTACAGGGGATTGAAATATTCAACCTTCAGCGTGACTCCCTCGGGAAGCGAGGCCTCCAGTGCCCTCAACAAAATCGGGTACCGAGTTGACGGTACGTTGAATATCTGACTGTTCCTCTCGTACTCCTTCAGCTCGTACTCCGCAACTGTTACCGAACTGTTCGGCTTGAATCTCTGTACCTTGTAACACGTTGGCGGCAATGCCCAGCTAAAAAGAAAAGTGCAAAGCCAATGTAGCCAAGTCGCACGAATGCACGACACGGAAAGCGTGAAGCGGTACGAGCGTTACCTGTCGTCGATCTCCAGGTCCAAAGTTTCCGCCACGACATCTATGAATTTTTGATAGTTCTCCAATATCGGATAAGTGTAGCCCTTGATTTGTATGTTCAAACTCACGTAAAAAGGGATGTTGGGTTTGCCAGTCTGTTGATAGAAATAAAAACAAGTCAATTAAGGTGACAACAGACACGAATCAGAAGAAAAACAAAGCGAACCCTAAACAAATAATACACTGTAAAAATAAATTGTCGATTTAATGTACTGGAACTTGAAATTTGCTTACGTTACTTACATTAACTGGAGATTAATGTACTTATTTTGTAAAATAAAAATATCAGATATTAAAATTCGAAATCGTTAGCCTGAAATTTACTAAAATGTTTATTAGACCAAAAAATTTTATTGTTAATTTGCAACGCACATGTGTTTGAAAGGTCAGAAATAACTTCCAATACCGTTAGTTTATTTTGAAACCAATTTTTTTTACAGTATACAGAGCTCGCGCTTTTACGTAATATGAAAGCGATGCAGCACGTCCCAAAACCGCCACTATGGAAAATTATTTTCTTTTTATATCGATTAATTTTTTTCTTATTTACATATTTTCTTTGTTTTGTTTTTGTTACTATTTGTAATTTTATGTATCAGTGGGGCAAGTTGCCAGCACGAAACATTATAACCACACTCATGTTGGGACTTGCAGGCTCACTAATAGCCTAATGTAAACCAACGGGGTAAAGTACAGTCTATTATAATTTTCATGCAATGAATCTGAAATCTGAAATTTAAATCTGAAGCAGGGGAAAGCATGTGTGCAAAAGAGATGGAAGTAAAATTTTTCATGCATGTCTAGGGACTGCGACTGCTCCCTTAGGTGTTTGGCCATTGGCACCTTTACCTTATGATTATTTTTTTTTTCATCTTATTTTATTTTATTGACGAAGTAATTCTTTACACAGAACTCAAAGTTGTGAACCAAAAACACAAGGCAAATAAAATCTGAATATACAATACTACATAATACATAGTACTGACTAACATTTAAAATTAAAAAACATCAAACATATGTAAATAAAAAAAAAGTCCTTAAGAAAGCTTAATGAAATTTTTTATTGTTATTGACTAATCGACTAGCCGCTACGGGCTTGAGATTATTAGTATAACATCTGCAATGCCAATCTTGGAGCACGGTTTCTGAGATACGAGTGATAAAATGGCTTTGTTTAATTTTGAATCTCAGCCGTGGTGTTTTATTCCTTGTCATGTTCGCGTAACAAAAATTTTATAAACAAAGAAAGATAATAAATTTTTATATATTACAATGTTATTGTGTTTAGACATGCTATATTTTGGTTCATATCTGCATTGTTATCTGAACTGTGAAAATTATAAATGTAAAATAAATAAATAAATAACACATGCGCATTGCACACATGTATAAATCATACCTCAAGGTAGTCGGGTGTATACACGCTGTAAGATCTCGGCAAAGACAGGTTACGCCTCGCGAGAAATCGTCCGATTCCTAAAATCTGTAAAAAAAAAAACATTTTACTCTATCAGATCGTTCGTTTTGGTATCAGCGCCGGTGAAGGAGCCTTCGATTCTGTGCGCCGCAAGGTTATGGTCGGACACAATTATCGAATTGTCGTAGGACACAAGACTCAAGCGTTTTTCGTTACCTTGCCAATTGTGTGCGTTGCCATTGGAATTGCGTAAGATGACAAGTTGCAATTATCCCGCAGATGCAATGTTTACTACGAGACAAACGAGAAAGAACACTGCACCGCAGAAGCGCTACGATACACTGTCAATATACAGTCAACTCCCTCTAACTTGACGCTCTCCAGCAAGGTGTTTCCCCTCAATTCCCTCGCAACGCAAAGTCCAAAAGGGGAAGGCGTTAACCCCACTTTCTCGAATTTATCGCAACACGCGCTCGCTCGAGGTCTCGCGTGGTAGCAGCAAACAACTGTAGTTCGTTTAAGGGGAAGTGAAACAGCTGTTCGTGCGAGAGATATAGATGCAATTTCCAAATTAACTTTATTCAATGTGCTAATATTTTTTAGAAAAAATGAATTCGAGCCGGATGCAAAAGTATTGTGCGCATCGCGATCGAATTTGCTTTTTCCTCAAAAAGATTAGCTCCCTTGAGAAAAGTTCATTACCATTTTTATTACCGACCGCGATATTTTACTGCACCTTAATTAAGGAGGTTGGAGCGAGTGGTGTTTATTCCGCCTCAATTCGAAAAATTCGGGCAAGAATTGCAAACACTTCCCAATGTTATAAAAATCTGAATTTTACATAATAATAATTTCAAAATGTTATTAACAAATTGTTGAAAAAAAAATTGTTCATCAAAATATGTGGTAACTCAACTTTTTTTTAATGAAAA
>JAPYZD010007771.1:0-11442 GCA_030522725.1 Ichneumoninae sp. B BG-2022a
AAAACCAAGTTAACAAAGAGAGCGGACCAATAAAAAAATAAAAAAAAAAAAAAAAAAAAAAAAAAAAAAAAGAATGATCATCGCTGTACAGCGCGACGATCGAGTTATATTTCCGGTGGGAGGACGTAGGTGCTTTCCCCTTCCGTTTCGTATTTCGTCGGCCGATGACCCGGCAGTGGCTCGTGTTGAAACCCATTATTCGGTGCGCGATTAATAATTGACTGATTAAATTGTCTAATCCAATCACGGGCATATTTATACGGGCGTCGCTCAGTCCCGCCTCGTCACCCGGGTCTGCCCTACTTGTATTCTCCAGCAGATGTATGGATTATCGAACCGCACCAGAAACAATTAACGTTATTGGTAGTTCGCCAGCCGTCGATGGGACATCGAACGTGTATGACTCCGACCTCGATTCCCACTAATTGCGAGCCGCCCGATCAGGAACCTTATCCTCGGATTATTCCAAAAAAATTAAGCTCCAAATTCATCATAAATTAATTTATTATTACGAATAAAAATCAATAACACCAATTTTCATCGATACAATAATACATTTTTATAATTTTAATAATAGTAGTCACTTTATGGTAATAATAGTAACTAATAATAGTACCCACTTTATTGACCACCTAAGCGGAGTTACAGAGAAAGCTTACGATACATACGTGTGAGTAGTTTGGATATGACGTTTTTGCCAGAGACACCAACTGGTCATTGACCGATTTTAATGATAATATGTTAAAATTGATTTTAACGGAGGATTTCGGGAACCTTCCTCGAGATACTCGAAACTCGAATACGAAACGGAGCTGCGTCAGGCTTCACTGTTTAAGAGGGAATCTCCAAAAAAAAAAAAAAAAATATTGATCGTCAACGATATTACCGTACAAACTGTAACCGCACAACGTCGACAACGAACGCTGCACTCGTCCTCCCGTCTTGTTTTTTTTCAATCATTACCCTTTCCCTCGTTTCCACTTTATACCCGCGCGTTAGCCCATTAATTCCGGGACCATGAAGGCGGTAAATGCAGAGACGGCCTACCTCTCGAGTTTACGTGTGTGTGTGTGTGTGTGTACACAGGTTAGTATCGGTGGGTCGACGGATGCCGGCGCGGCAAGGTAAAATGATGGGCAGTTAGAAGAGGGATGCGATGAAGAAGAAGAAAAAAAAAGGAAGGGTCGAGGGTATATATAAAGTCGGATCGATCGGCGTTCGACTGGTATTCAACGGTACGCACCCCGATAGCATGCACGCCTTTCTATAGCATCCTTAACCCCGAGTGCAGCCCCTTTCAGTCTCGCATTCATTGCACCGTCTCCTCTATTCGGCCCGCGAAAAGAGGTTACTCGCTTTTTTTTACCCAACGCATGCCTCCTGTATTCGTGTGTTTTTTTCCCGTTTGCAGCCGCATGGTCCAATCTCCTCCTCTTTATTTTATTTTATTTTTTTCCCCTCAATTCGTATTCGCTTTTATGTACAATTTTGTTTGATATTCCGATTGCCGGATTACGAGCCATATAGCATGCAGAGTGGATTATAATGAAGCATCTCTCGTTCGGTACTCGTGCTGTACAGTGTAATCCGCTGTTGAGAGGCCGAGAAACTCGAATAAGTTAATCCACTTGATGCACTCGTTTCATGAGCGGAGCGGACCCGGAGCTTCCGCTGGTAGAACGGGAAAAGCTCTTCACGCTCGGACCACGTAGCAAAGTCACTTCGAAGTTTCCCTATTCCCTCGATGGCTCGAGTTTGATTAGAAAGACAAAACTATGTGTCCCAACGGGGGACACTGTGTAACGAGCGAGGCGAATCTCCCTCGAGCGGGCATTATCGATAATGAGAATGAATTAATAGTGCGCCGAGGGCGAAAACTCTATCCACCACCTCTCACTCATCCTCTGCATACAGTAGAACCGCTCTTATCCGACCTTCGATTATCCGAGCCTCCGCGTTATCCGACGCACCCAACTCATCCGAGCCCTCCGCGTTAAGGACTGTGCAGGCTCGGATAATACGGAAAACTCGAACAAAACGGATGTAGCAACATGCCCGCGCGTGGAGTAGGCTGTAACTGCTACATTGTTGCATAAGCGGTTAAACTTGTACAAGTTTCCTGCTTTTTTGTAGGGGAGACCGGGGACGAAAGTAACAAAATTGATTTTTTATTCTTTTACCAATAAACGCGAGAGTCTAACGCTTCAGTATCCAATGGTGTACCATTAACCTAGTCGTAGGTATTTAGTTAAAAATTTCAAGCAGAAAGTAGCACGGAATTACGAATACCGCCCACATTTAAACACAAACGAAATTGGGTAAGAATGTGGGCCGCGGTGGGGTCAATTATACCGGGTAGTGGGCTCATTTGTAATATCCTCCTGCCGCTTTTAAGAAATAGAACAGGGGTGCATTATCACAGAAAAATTTAAATTTTACTTTAAACAATTTTTAAATGTATTAGCCTGCTAAGCCATTTTAGCCGGCCGAACTATACAGCCCTACTATAAATGTTATAGTCTACAACTGGTTGGTTATAAATGATAAGAGCGTCGTTCGCTGATTGCTTAATATGTAAGAATAAAATAAATAAAATATATTGGTACTGGTGCTGGTGCTGGTGCTGGTGCTGGTGCTGGTGCTGGTGCTGGTGCCGGTGCCGGTGCTGGTGCCGGTGCCGGTGCCGGTGCCGGTACCGGTGCCGGTACTGGTACTGGTACTGGTACTGGTACTGGTACTGGTACTGGTACTGGTATTGGTATTGGTATTGGTATTGGACAAATTAATTACTGATGGTACAATTGACCCGGATCGACTGTTACAATCGATCCCACACGTGATTATTAGCAAAGTTATTGTCGCATCGGTTAATAACAATCTCAAACGGATCGTCTCAGCGATCAAAATGTTCCGCAAAAATGTACCTTTCAACTCCTTGTGCTTGTTTGCACTAATATTTTGTATTGTTTTGCCTAGCTGACGCTATCCGCACAGCCGAAAAATCACTTCTACACTCGCGAATCACATTTGGTTTTGGCGAATTGGTATTTTTGAAAACTCAGCTATCAGGTTATTGCATGGCCATAAGGTGATGTCTATAATGTTGCTCACTTCATATCTGATGCGTCCGATCATGCGCAGTGTTGAGCGGCCGCTTGTTACAATAGACCCGTGTTACTTTTGTCCCTGGTCTCTCCTATTGCGAGCTGTAAATACATCAGTTCCGATTCTAGAGTCAATGGAAGAACATCGTGATGTCTCCAAAAAAGAATCAAGTAAATTAACTAATAAAGTTAATGCTTATATGAAGTGTGCTATTTTTAAAATATATAATAGTAGTAAAAGTTTGAATTGAGTATGTCATCCGTGTTATCCGAGTTTTTGCTTATCCGACGAACGCTCTCCCCACATTACCTCGGATAAACGAGGTTCTACTGTATATCCTTTACATATATCTACCGCGTCAAATTCACTGTTCCTATTCACTTGGACCCATTGCATCGTTCAATGATTTTGTATGGTACAGCGCTGGATTTTCCTCGCTCGTCGCGCAAACAAGCGTTATCAATAATGCTACGTGCTCCAATTAATTCACCGTGGCTCGACAAAAAAAAATATATTTTTTAAAATATTCAAAGAGTAGTGGGGGAAAACCAGAGTAAAATGGGGATTCACAAAATTTGCAGAAAAATTTTAACACTCGGTGGAGACTCGTTAAACAAAGATTCTGGACGTAGTGCACATGCGCAGAAAATTAAAAGCAAATTACTTCTCGACATAACGATAAAACGAAAGGACACACTGAGAGAAGGATCTGGTACAAATTATCAATCATCTAAGAAAAATTAGAACAGCACATAGTTGTGGGACGCCAGGGTAGACTTTCTTCCTGTGGTAGAAGGTCTCAGATCATCCACGAATTTTTACCATATTATCTAAGAAAATTTCTTATAAATCCGTTACTACCTGCTATAGGTAGCGCCCTAGTGCCCCACTACTGTGTACGGTGCTGGTCATGAATACCTGGACGATCTAAATATGGCCGCTATAGGAAAACTGACCAGGCATTCATGAACGGCAGTGTACTATGGTAATGTCTCTCAAGCGATATAGTCATTTTTACAAAATCCTTCTCCCCGTGCAAGGTCGAAAGGATTTTATCCCAAACATTATTTTTCTCTGACACTTGCGTAAAATTATAAACAATTGTATTACTCGTTAGTAATCGATTCGTAGCTTCGGAATCATGTGAACGGTCTTCGCAAACGACGAATCTAGACTAGCCCATTCCTCCCGTTTAGGGGGAACAATGGTTACCCCTAAACGGGAGGAATTTCAAAAAATGATTTTTCGAGATAACGTTTAGGCCGCTTTGAAAGGATTTTATTTTCCTCTGTTCCTTGGATACAAATATTAAATTCGCAAACGACGAATCTAGGCTATCTCATTCCTCCCGTTTAGGGCGGACAATGGTTCCTCCTAAACGGGAGAAATTTAAACAAAATTACTTTTTCGAGACAACGATAAGACAACTTAGAAAGGATTTTATTTTCCTTTGTTCCTAGGGCACAAATATTAAATTCGCAAACGACGAATCTAGGCTACCCCGTTCCTCCCGTTTAGGGGGAACAATGGTTCCCCCTAAACTTGAGGAATGAAAACAAATGATTTTTCGAGATAACGATCAGACAACTTTGAAAGGATTTTATTTTCCTCTGTTCCTTGGGTACAAATATTAAATTCGCAAACGACGAATCGAGGCTACCCCATTCCTCCCGTTTAGGGCGAACAATGGTTCCCCCTAAACTTGAGGAATGAAAACAAATGATTTTTCGAGATAACGATAAGACAACTTTGAAAGGATTTTATTTTCCTCTGTTCCTTGGGTACAAATATTAAATTCGCAAACGACGAATCTAGGCTACCCCATTCCTCCTGTTTAGGGGTGCACAATGGTTCCCCCTAAACGGGAGGAATAAAACAAATGATTTTTCGAGATAACAATAAGACACCTTTGAAAGAATTTTATTTTCCTCGGTCCCTTGGGTACAAATATTAAATTTTTTATTGCTAGTTAGTAATCGATTCATAGCTCGGGACTCGTGGGAACGTTTTTCGTAAGCGACGAAGTTGAGCTATCCCATTTCGCCTCGGGCCCCAACCCCTTTATCTGGTCCGTCGATTTTCTTTTTTTACGAAACCCTCGAATGAGTTGTATGACTCTGGTGCGGGATGTATGGAGTTACTGCACCTCGTAAAACGTGCCGGGAAATAGACTTGTAAAGGCGAGAGACGAGAGGAAGGTACGGAGGACCGGAAGGGACAAGGCAGAGGAAAAAGGATATATCGAGAAGCCGACGAGGAGTCCCGGCGACTGTGTCTCTCGTTCGAGTTTTATCGAGGCGATCCACCCATCCTTCGTCCCTTCGTTCGACGGAGTTGCATGTATCTGTGTATGTGTGCGCGTGGACATCCCGTCCACCACTATCGTACATCCCGTCTTGCTTTACGATCCGGTCTCACCGGCCGTTAAAATAAAACGCGCGCAGCAAGCCGACTTCCGGTCGCGCGTGTTCCCTTCCTAACGCATTCAACGGCTATCCCAGAGACACACAGAACTACAACTGCGCTCGGTTCGCATTCGTACCCGCTGCGACATTGGAGCGGCGAAAGAGACTTATGGCTTCACCTACTTCACCCATGTTCCACATTTCGTTCTCACTTCCGTCTCTCAATCTTCGCCCTCATCCATCCTCCGCGAACTCCGCTCCTTTCATATCGATTTTACGTACTATTAACCATCCGAAAACTCCCCCGGAGAACGAGACACCGTGGCGGAGGAGCTTATCACTTTTCGTTAAAAGTTACATATTCTTCGCCACCCTTCTCCTCCCTTCCGCCACTTTGAAGTTACAGAGTTACGTTTTCTCGGGATGTATCCAAATTTCGTCCAATTACTCAGACCTTTGCATATTCAATGAATGGTAATTTAATTACTCGCCGGAGATATTCATCGCGACGGGGTTGATGTTCGGGATGAGATTATAAACGAATGAAAGTAAGTTTCAAGGGGTTACACCGGAGCGGGAGGGTATAGAGTCTCGAGATAAGTGGACGAGTAAATTATACTCCGCAGCTTCGTTACGGACACACACAACCCTGTTACCGGATGGGACCCTCCGCGTGCGTTAACCTTTTGAGACCAACGATGGGGCAGTTCACTGTAGACTGTACAGCGTTACTATACGTATCTGCAGAGTGGGTGGACTCCCAATATCTTACCTTGGGAGCTACTCGAGGGTTAAGCCTTTGAGTAACTTGCGCTCCTGCGTCGTCGTCTTCCAGGCATTATAACCGTCGCGACTGCGACTCTGGCTCTCCGTAAATCTTCCCTATATTCGCGACGATATATGGAATACTGAGAAACTGAGAGGGGAATCTAACGTCGTTTTACACGCTGAGTTATGTGGGGCAGGGCCTTCTGATTCTTAGCAACCGATACGTTCACGGATGTAAAGTTAGGACCGGTTTTCCGAAGTTGGAAAAATGTAACGAAAAAATAGACAAGTTACGAGTAGGGGAGATTGGAGCACAATGTGCGACGGCGCACGGTGAGCCACATTCAGTTTCTCGTAATTTTTTCTGTTGGGTCGTGAGCTAAATTCAGTTTTGTCAGCCCTAAGAAAACTTGGACAGGTGGCGAAAAAATATAAAAAATAGTCATAGATTTGGACCTCTGGAATACGAAATGTTGGTCTTGGAAAAAATGTAAAAGTTAAGATCACTTTTGTACGCTTTTCAGGTTTCGGTCATAATAGACAGATTAATGATCTGTCCATCGCGCAATGCCCATATATTGCCGTATATTTAGTTTGATAAATAATGAATTTTGTACAAGCTTGTACTACTATCATATGTTTAAAAAATAATACACCACTTACAAGTTACGACTTTTTTCCTTTTTTCAGACGTCGCAATGTTCTACCATTGAGTCTAGAATCGGAACCGATGTATTTACAGCTCGCAATATGAAGACGCAGCAAACTTGTACAAGTTTAAGCCGGTGTACAACAATGTAGCAGTTACTACTACGCGCGCGGAAATGCTGCTTGATCCGTTTTATCCGAGTTTTCCGTATTATCCGAGCTTACACCGGTTAACGCGAAGGACTCGGATGAGTTGGGTGCCTCGGATAACGCGGAGGCTCGGATAATCGAAGGTCGGATAAGCGGGACCCTACTGTATATTAAAAATTCACAATATTTACTGATTAAGGTAGTACTAGCACAATGACTGACGCCACCTAAGTTCGAGAGGAAAAAGACAAAGATTACAAACACTTCTCGATGAGAAAAAAATCTGAAAAATTCTAGCATATAAAAGGTGCTGGAAGATAAACAATCTTCCAGCACCATAATACAATTTGTATTTTTTCAGTATTTTGTAATGAACATTCTGAAATTATTATTATGCACAAACAGTGCATAATAATAATTTCAGAATGTTCATTACAAAATACTGAAAAAATTAAATTGTACAACAAATTACCCGGCAACCAAATTTTTTTTATTACGAACATGACTTGTTAATTTTTCTGATTACGTATGAATTTTTTCAGAATTTTATCTAATACTTGACAATTACGATTTTAAACAAATTTTAACATAAAGGAAACGAATAACATTTTGGGATCATTATTATATAACATTTTGGGATCATTATTATAGACGAACAATCTTATCAGCATCTTCCATAAGCTTGATTTTTTCAGATTTTTATTCGATCGAGAAGTGTTTGTAATTCTCTTTTATTCCTTAATATTCCGTAATACCTTAATCAGTAAATATCGTTCGTTACTAGTGGGGTGCAATGCGTCACTGAATCGTTCAATGTGTTATCTCTTGACGTTAATATCATATAATGTCGCTGCAACGCTGAGGTCAGGTATAGAATATTATTTATGGATTTTTTTTTTGTTAGCGATACAGGAAGCAGAGACTAACGGCGAAAAGAGGATATGGCTAGCCACTGTCGGAAGCTTGCGGATCGGCTGTTTAACCGCAAAAGAGCCCAATCCTTACTTGAAACTTTGCGCCCCACGTTTTTTCATCACTGGACACATTGTCCACCTATGTGACACTTGGCACCCCACCGGTATAGTACAATGGGTCATTTCGCGAGCACAGTGAGAAAAAATACTGTTGAGTCAACTAAAGATTCCGGCAGGGCGATCCAAATAAATATTTTGTCGGTCGAACAAAATATTTTAATTACTCAATAATTATTTGATGTAAACACTGAAAAAATGTGTGAACTAACCACTCTTTTAGCTCTACCAGCAATATATTTATTTCAACGTCCCTGCCCGAAACTAATTTATTCGACCGCATTTTTTTATTAGTGCAGTTGTTAATCGAATTATTTATATACCGTTGATCTTTTTGCAGCAATGACTTAAGTTTAATGAATGTTAGAAAGACCATAGATATCGAATATGAATGGTATTTTTTTTTTGCTTCTTCACGAAGAAAGCTTAGTCGTCATGAAAAAAAATTCAAGATTTTAAGGAAAACGTGCTCAGAATGTTCTAATACATTGCAAAATCATATTTAGAAGAAATGTCTAGATGTCTGTGTGTGTGTGTGTCAGATCCGAAAAATTGAAACTCTTATAACTTGAGAACCGGCTTGAGCTATCAAGCTGAAATTCGTAAGGTAGGCAGAGAGGGGAATCCTCAATGTTTGATTACCTTTTAGCAAAATGCTTTCACTCATAAAAATTTTATGCGCTTTTCAAAATTACTAAAAAATTCTGTGCGCACTATAGCTCTTACAATGGAGCTATGGGGCCAAAGAGTTGTCTGCTGTTCATGAATGCCTGGTCAGTTGTCCTATAGCGGCCCTATTCGGATCGTCCAGGCATTCATGAATATCACCGCATACAAAGGGATACTATCAACCGATTATACCTATTTCATTTGGCGAGGATTGATCGAAGCGTTTAAATTTGATGAGATTTTGAATTTTTGGGATTTTACGAAAAGTTAGTACTACTACTATATACAGGGTGTCCCATTAGTATTTTATTTCTGACGCGAATTTCCGTATCAAATATTGAGTTGAGAGTTAGATAAGTGGCAGATTCGTGATCAGTGGAAAAAATATGTTAAATATAGGCCCTGAGTGACGATTAAAGAAAAAAACGTTTTGAACAATTTTTATAGCGAATATTGCAACAATGAGTGTTTTTGCGTATTTTCAAACTACGATTGCTTTGCTTCTCGATGACATCCCGGTAAAACTAAATTGTTTATCATGTTCTACCAAAAGAAATACACAAGATGATGTATATGACGGAGTTCATAAAAATTCAGGGCCGCATAATTCCATGTATGTTTTTGCGTCGATCACAGATCTGACAAAGTGAAGCGCGACGTTGGTGTATTTTTTTTGCGCTGAACGTGAATCAGCCGGTCGTTTTGCATAAAAGTCAAACATGACGTTGACGTTGAAAAAGGTTGAAAATTGAAATTTTAGTATGACTTTTTCACAATGTCCCTTTATTCGCGAAGCTTCCGCTACGACGAAGCCAAAAATACAGAAAATGCTTTCTTATATAAAAAGCTTTGCGAATAAAGGACCATTATTAGAAAGCCATATGAAAATAAAAATGTTCAACTTTTTTATTATATTATTCTGGTAATAGTAACAGTTCATACGAAAAAAAGTGACATACTGTTACCTCCTGCCGAATTCGTTACAGTGTAAGGGAGTAACGCAGTCGATCTCTCTTTTTGGGTTAACGCCGAGCAGCGCTTTACACTGGCGTCGGAGATCTCGTCTTTTACACTTATAGTTTTATGGTTTTAGGATGATAGATGCGGGCGAGTGATGCCGAAGTTTACGTATACGTAGAGAGGTGTAGTTCGAAGAGAAGATTGTGTTTGATACTCACTTAGTTATTTAGTTATTTATTATTACTAGTTTGCTACTCACGAGTTACTCGTATTTTATTTAAGATGATGATGGTCAGTTGGTACAATTTAATATACGTTGTACGAATGTTCTTGGTTTATATAGAAGACAATATACTTTTATCTTCGTTGCGATACCCTGATGACTACTATATACAGGGTGTCCCATTTTAATCTTACACCTGATTTATCTCGAAAAATACGGCTCCGATAAAAAATTCAGTTTAATGAAAGTTTTATGGTTCGAAGGGGGACGTTCAAAAAAAATTTTTTTTTACCAAAATTCAAAATGGCGGCGCTCAGATGGCTTATGTGTTTTTTTTTAAATGGAAACACGACATTTTTTTGTCACTAAAAAAATTGTCGAATCAAAACTAACAACTTTTGTAGGAATATTTTTTTGATAAAGACCATAGTGTTTGGAGTAGAACGGTGGTTTTGGTGGTGCGTGTGTGCGCGCACACACGCACACACACATTCACACACACACACACACGCGCGCGCGCGCACAGTTACACTTGAGATGTTAAAGACTTTACCGCCTCGTGGTACATCCTGGGTAACGCTAAAATAGTCAAAAATTATGTTCTACTCCAAAAATTATGGAGTTTATCAAAAAAAAGTTCCTACAAAAGTTGTTACTTTTGATCCGACAAATTTTTTAGTGACAAAGAAATGTCGTGTTTCCATTAAAAAAAAACATGTGGGCCATCTTAGCGCCGACATTTTGAATTGTGGTACAAAAAAAAATTTTTTTGAACGTCCCCCTTCGAACCATAAAACTTTCATGAAACTCAATTTTTTATCGGAGCCGTATTTTTCGAGATAAATCAGGTGTAAGATAAAAATGGGACACCCTGTATACGGTAAAATCAAGTATAACAGAAATCTTATGATTTGAGGGATGACGACTCTCCGTAACAGTTTCCGTACAAGCTACGAAACTTGGCTGACAGAGTGTCCTTTGAAACGTAAAGACCAGAGCCCATTCGGCTATTGTAGTTCGATTCGCTTCACTCATCTTATATACTAGTTTGGGGTCCAGACAGACTGGTAGACTTGCGGAAACAGATCGAGGGATTGGAAACTATGTGCCCCATTAGGGTAATACGGGTCTCCGATAACTATACGGTGCATCAGAAGGATCCGTCGAGATGAAAGTGTGTGACCCACTTGGTTAATACGGCTCCCTTAATAATGAATCACGGCGCGTCTGGATGGGATCGCGGGTAATAAAACGCAATCAACCGTGAAGGCGCTGGACTGATGATGCATATTTAATGATCTGCCCTACATTTGACATAATTGTATCCACGGCTTGGTATATGAGAGCAGCTCAACAATAAATAGTCATTAATATAATAATCAATAACCGACAGCGGTGGATGCGCGGTTGGCGCACGGCTCCGGTGGTCTCCCAAGTCAAGCACAATCGTTCGCGGTCAGTGCTTGGATGGGTGACCGCTTAG
>JAPYZD010007773.1:0-14159 GCA_030522725.1 Ichneumoninae sp. B BG-2022a
CGCAAAGGAATTCTTTTAGTCAATATTAACTAAAAGTTCGCACATCAGAATTCTCGAAATCTGCGATCGTCCGAAACATTGGGACACGCAGTGTTCGAATATAGGGACGTGCCGAAAAAGCGCGTCCGAAGATCGGTACATTTAGGCTCTCTTGATACTTTTTTCCGTAATTAAAAAAATATTTATCCTTTTTTAATTAACCGGTGACTTTTGGAAACTAGAAACTATCAGCTTGATATTGGTTTCGGTTATTTCAAGAAAAGAAATGCCGTGATCAGTTAATGACTGCTGGTATCTTAGGCCGCTCTTAACCGTCCGATCATTGGTATCTTTACCTTAACTCGCACTCGACGACATCGCTCGTGCCATACATGGTGCATGAAGCGCACCATGCGCAGACTTCGAGGCCAACGGACTTTTTTTTTCATGGAACAAAAGCTGAGCGATGAGCCGTCGGCGAATCGAGGGAGCGACGATTTCTAGAACGTCTGCAAAGCGTTGGCGCGCCTTCAGCGATAATACCATCTTGCGCTTGTCGGTTACACCCGGCAATAAAATAACCACGGTTACGAGACTGTATTCTGGATACACGTCGAGCGAAGCGAAAGACGAAGGAGAGCGAGAAGAGCCTATTTTATTCGTAGGACAGCGAGGTGTCTTTTCTTAACGACACGACCTGAAGAGAAACAAAGTCGACGACGAACGTCCGCAGCGTCTCCGCCTTTGACATAACGAGTTTAAAAGACGAAGCGACTCGGGGTAAATGACGAATACAATTCCGCTCACGGTTATGCAATATATTATGTAAAAAGATGTAACGAGGAGAAAAATTGTAAAAAAAAAAAATTAATAAAATTTTAGCGCACAATCGTCTTTTCCGCGTTATGGAACACGTCGGAATACGAGGTCGTTATTCCGCCTCTTAGAAGTTGTCGAGAGTCGAAAATAATTGCAATCCGATTCACCTATTCCCTTCCCGACTAACCATCGCATTCAATAGGGACAAGCACGTTTGAGAATAACTGCTCAGTGCGGCGGAACGCATGGGAAAATATGAGCGAAGGTTATTGTCACAAGTACGTTGTATCCAGGTGGTTGGAACGCGACCCGATTCTATCCACTTTTCATGGAATCTACGTTAACCGAGATTTTTTTTTATCGCGATCACTCGACCCCGTGTGGGTCTCTGAAGAGTAAAAAAAAAGACAGTACCACGATTCCGCCACGGCTTTAGAATAAAAATGAATTCAACGAGAGGCACAAATGTACCGATGTCACGGTTGAAATTTCGCTCTGTCTTTGGTGGTTCGGTGTAAACGCCGACCAGCACGGACTCTTCCTTGCATATTCTCAGCTCTGACCCTTTTCACTAGAGCACCTTTCGAATCCATGTACGAAAGGGGCGATGAGATTTTTCATGATACGCGCGAGACGGTGAAGTCTCGGAGAATGAGGCTTTACGACAAGGAAGAGACTCGCTCGTCGGCTTTCTGGAGAAGAACGGCATTGTCCGCGTTATACATAATGCGCTGATCTCAGCGGTTTTCGTTGACGAACGTGTAGGAAAGGCGCTCGAAAATCAGAATGTACATCACTTCTGGTATGAAAATCTCATTTTTCAAGTGGACGTATTTCCCGTCGAAAAGGAAATTTTCTAACCGGAAAACCTGCATTTCCGGTGAATATCATGAAATTTAAAAAACCGGCCCAAAACTGTGTAACCCATAGCAAGAACGCGAAGCCCCCGAACCACACCAACCCGCCAGTAGATCTCTCATATTCTCGAATAGAATTTATATAGATGTATACAGAGAATCCTCTCTATACACCCAGAAAAAAATGGATTTGATGGCCGCCGTTTATTAAGATCAAATAAAATACTTATTTGATTCAAATAAATATTTATTTTAATTATGTAAATATTTAGTAGTAGTAGTAAAAGATATTTATTGACCTCTCATACATTAATACCATATGGTGGGCCAATCGGCCATTGACCGAAGTCCTTCAGCCTGGATGCTCACGCTACATTCAGCAGTTTTACAGTTTGACACGTAGATACATACAAAGGTAGCTTACAATTAGTTGAGCACACCAAAATTTATAGCTAATATAGGTTATATTGCCGGTGTGTGTACTTTCTCGAATGATCACGTAATATTGTTAGGCTCCTCTTTTAATTGTTTTAAAATTTGACTCAAAGATGTCGACGGAATAAATATTTATTTAAATCAAATAAATATTTTACTTAATCTTAATAAACGGTGGCCGTCAAATAAAATTTTTTTCTGGGTGTATGCGACTATATAAATTTGTCGGGAAAAAAAAAGTTCCGCGTGATTGAATTTGCAATGCAGCATGACTGAAGTCTGTAGAGAAGCTAGATCATATTCGAGAAGGGCTCTCCCAGTGATGGGAGAAGTGGTATGTAAAACAGAACGTAAAGAGTCGAGCCGGAGTAGAAAGTAGCAAGTAGTAATGGGGGGAAGGTATATTGTGTGTGCCGAGCTCGCGCGGGTTTGCAGAGAGAGAAAGAGAGGTAGCGGAAAGCTCGCGAGAAGTAACCCTGGAAAGCTATGGAACGCATGGCGCGCGCGCGCGCTCGCTCGCGGGAATCCCGCGGACGAGAACCTGGCGACTCTGCTTCTGTTGCCGTCGTTCGTCGTCGGTTCCTCCCCTTTGTGGCACACCGTGAATTGCGTCGAGTAATTATTCAGCCTCTGCCGAACCTAGCCTAACCGTTTCAGTTTACAAATGATTCGTTTCCCTCCGTCTGTACAAGAGAAAGTTTCGTCCCCATTCAACGAGACGGTACGAATGTTTCCATCCTGAATTCCGTCACTCGTCGGGTTTCCGCCGCTCTTCCGTCGTCGCACATCCGTCGTCTTGTCTCTGGTTTCCTTTTTCTCGCGAATTAACATCCATCTCGTCGCGCACACATTGCCTTCGCGAGGCTCCGCGCGAACCCCCTCGGACGCGGAGGAGTCACAATGGAGGATCTCGCGAAAATTGCGAGTAAAGAATTCCATAGCCCAGTTTACGCAGAGCAAAAAAAAACTATACACGCGTTGTACACGAACAATCGGTCTCTGGGACGATGTTTAAGCGTTGCCGGGCGGAGACACGATTGTGCGGTGGAACAGAGGATTGTCGCCGTCGGAAACCACGGAAAAACGGCGCCTTTTAAATCCAGTCCTCCAAACGAGAGTGTTTCATTCCGTCCGAGGAAAGCCTGTGCGACGAAACGGTTACCCTGAAAGCGAAACAATATGACATTCAAACGCGACACCCTTATCCACAATTTCTTCACTCGCTGATGTAATTGTTAACAGTTTTTTTCATGAAGTTCTCATATGTGGAAAACGACCGTGCGATTCTAGGTTCAACTTTGGGCGCTCCTACTCAAAGCTCTCCGGGTTGATGCGTTCGTAATTGAACGCGTAACTTCGTTAAACGCCACTCGGAGTCCCATTAGCTGAAGGTCTGAGTACGAACGCGTACGGTTCATGTTTCCTGTACTCTGTTACGACATTAATTGAACCTATGGCAAATCGAACGTTCGGCTGTTTAGAGAAGTTCCGTGCAAAGTTCGCGCTGTGGCTAGGGACACATACCGAGACATACAGCGGGACGATGAATATTATAACTGGCGAATGGGAACGCATCGCCTTGGCAATGATGACAGGCTTAAATTCTCGCTTTGAGGGTATAATTGAGGGAACTTGGGAGACGGTAGCGCGAAGAGTCGCTAATAACGGTAAGTTTTCCGGGGAAACCGAATTGGCGCGTGTAGCGGCAAGGATTCGCCGGTAATTGCGACAATTGTACTCATTGGGGAAAGTCATTCGAGCACTCACGCAAATGGAATCCGACACAATGATTGTCACGAGATTCACGATAAAAGTGGTAAACATGGTGTGATCAATGGATAATTGATCAACGTCCCGATCATGGTGAGGCACATTCGGCACTCGTGCCTTATCGGCACCGGTCTACTAAGGGAACCGATGCCAAAGGCTCAATGGGCATTGAGATCGATGTTAAAGGGAAGTATGGCTAAGGTCACGGGTTAATACCGCTGTGTTATCGGAGAGCCCCGCTGCGCTCGGGCGATAAGCATCGGAGTACGATGTCAAAGTTGTCACATGTACACATAGACGGCACACATACGGTGGCGGCGTTACCAAGGGTTGAACACTCGAGCGGTGGGTAAAGGGTAACGATGGGAGGGCACCGGGAGGGTGGGTTTGAGTTTGGCCCAGGCAGAACAGGGACCGCGGGGGTTTGCCGGCAGGCAATTAGCCGTGGGTGATGTAATCCGTATAATCATCGTCCGTCGCATTTCTCTCAGCCCTTCTCCCGCTCGCTCTCGGTTCTCTGATTATAACAACGTTACACCTTTTCCGCTCGGGCCTTTTTCAACTCGCTCCCCCCCCCCCCGTGTCACCGCGACTCTGTTGCCTGGGAACTGCACGCAAATGAGTAAACGAGTAATCAACCGTTTGTTGATCTCAAGGCGAAAATAGGGGACATCGGATAGTCATTGGTTCGCCACTATCGAAACAACAGCAACAACAGCACCAATCATCCGTCCAGCGAATCTAGTGAGGCAGGTGCCCTTAATAAACACCCGGACTTCGCTTTGACGAACATCGAGTTAATCGGCTCTCGATAATTCGCGATCGTTTGCTGATCAAGGCAGCCGCGATGCCTCGCAGTTGAACGTATCGGTGGGGATTACCGAGCGAGGAGATTGTAAATACCCTGCCGCGCGCTGTTGTACGTGTACGTATGTTTCATGCACACCTCATCGATCAGCATCAATGGTCTCTCTCCCGGCCCTCCACTCGTGCGACCCCAAACACTCGCACCTCATTTTCTCGCTCCGGAGCAATGCAATCACAATCCTACCACGCGAGGCTCGTATTCACAACGAATTGACGGTATGACGTGTGGCACTCCATTCTCGCAGCGGGATCGCTATTTTTTTTACCGATACTCGTTTTATGCGGTTGCTGAATGACTAATGAAGACACGCTCCGTATTCACGGTTTGGACAAATGATTACTGTTTTTTATTTCTGCGGCGGTTGTTTTAATCTGGCAACGACGTGTCGACAAGACACACCCAATCGCAGATCGTGATGGATGACGATTGCCTTCGAAGCGAAGCTAATCGCGTGCGGAGGATCGCGGCTCTCGTTCGGGGTAACCAGCGAAACCCCTGGAAGATTCTCACCGACGGGACACGATCCTTCACAACGAAACGGAGCCTCGCTAATGGGGGTGCAGTTGCGTAGGAACGGATGGTCTGCTCGAACCCACCCTGATGTTCCCTCGCCGTTTCCGGCTCGAAGCGAAAGGGGCAAAAGCTCGCATGCTGCCCGCTAGGAATTCGCACACGCCGCTAGCCATCATTTTTCATAAGGCGAGCACGGGATTCCAGATCCTCTTTCAACCAACGATATATAGCAGCCGCGTACGTCAATGGAGTTGGCAGACGTCTAAGCCACACGACGTCGACAATGCGCCGGGTTGATTGAATCCTCGAAGACCGTCGACAGAACGTGACGCCCAGGTGGTCTTGTGGTACCTCAACGTCGCCACCATTCTCGCTCTCTCCACCTTCCGCATTTCCTGACATTGGCTTCCTTTCCACGTCATTGACCCCCTGTATTCCTCCGCTACCTATTACACATAATCATTTGCCCGGGGTTATCGTGATTTATTTTTTTGCCACGTAATTTCATGATCTGCAAAGAATGGTCTTCGTTACCCAAACTCACAGCTCATCTTGGCCACATCCAGAAAAATAATTTATTTGACCGCCACGGTTTATTTGGTTTAAGTAAAATATTTATTTGATTTAAATGAAATAGATATTTTTTTAAGTCGAATAAATATTTTACGTGAACCCAATAAACGGTGGCCGTCAAATAATTAATTTTTCTGGGCGCACGGTCTTCACTATAAAAATAAATGGTAAATTTAATGTACTGGAAATTAAAATTTGCTTACATTCCTTACATTAATTGAACATTAATGTACTTTTATTGTAAAATAAAAATACGACATATTAAAATTATAAATTTTTTGCCTGGAATTTACAAAAATGTCCATTAAGAATACAAATTTTACTGTAAAATTGCAACACACATGTGTTTGAAATTTCAGAAACAGTTTATGTAAAAAAGCGTCCGATACCGTTCGTTAATTTTCAAACAATTTTTTGTACAGTGTTGTCTTGCTCTGCGGCGGCGAACCCGCAAGTGCAAATTCATCGGGGGAGGATTTACTGCCATCGCCCGGCTGCCTCAGCCACCTCTTGCTCACCCGACTAGATGACGTCCTGCACGATGGAAGTGGCGAATATGGCCCCTATCAGCGCGTAAGTAATTGTACATGACCGATCATTAGTCTGGGCATTAGTAAGCTCTGTTGCGGTGGCTTACTGTGGTCTGGTCACAGAGCGTGACGTTGAATCGCGTTAACCGCTTCGAAGATCAGTGTCGAATCACTTCAATCATACGCTTCCCGCAAAGTTACGTGCACACCGAAAACTCCATACAAACAAACTGGACTCGGGAAAAATTTGAAAAAATTTACCAGCACTAGACGGATCGATACTGCAACGGGGCTACGTCCTCTTCCGCTAAAAAAGCAATCATTTTATCGCGGGTATGAGAGAACGACGGCTAGAACGGCTAGGCATGATGCGCACTTGGATCCCCTTCGGCGCGGCGGTTCCGCACCCCTCGATGCCTCCCGTGCAGGCACTGATGCAACGGCATTCAATCGTCGGATGTGAAAAAAGACGAAAGGCTCAGCGGAGATGAAAAAAAGACGAAAGGCTCGGCAGAGAGAAAGAGAGTTTATTTATCTCGTAAACAAAATTCTATCAGCGATGTAGATTAGTGTAGAACGAGCAACAGCATAGGGTAAAAATGGTCAAAATGTCCCGGTCCTAGTATCGGATTATGTGCTAATTGGGGTGGTCCATATGAAACGCTTCTAGCCTCAGATCTTTACCAAAGATAATTTTCATGCCAACTTTGCTTTTTCGAGTTCAGTAGAACCTCGATTATCCGAACCCTCTGTTATCCGAAATACCGCTGGTTCGGATAAAGTTTCTATTATCCGAACAATTGCGCGAAATTCTAGTATTCTTACATTATTGCGCGCCAGTACAGTATTGCACACTATAAACAACAAGCCATGTCAAGAACGCTCGAGTTCGCATAGACTCACACAGCGGTACCGTAAATGCACGCCAGTCGTATGCACAGTATTTTTGAGTTTCTCAGCCGAGCAAATACGATCGTATTCAAAATTTATTTTCGTTGATCTCGTAACTGGTCTCGTAGTTCAGTGCGTTATGGATTCAGCGTCCAGACCATCGACCTCTAAGCGTAAACATAATGTACTTACGCCAGGAAAAAATTAGAAACGCTTTCGAAACTCCATAAGGGAGAGATGAGCACATTGTTAGCGGGCTCGTATGATATTTTACACTGTAAAAAAAATTTGTTTGAAAATTAATGAACTGTATTGGAAGCTTTTTTACATAAACCGTTTCTGAAATTTAAAACACATGTGGGTTGCAATTTTTATAAATTTTTATAAATTTTTATAAATTTTTATAAATTTTTATAAATTTTTATAAATTTTTATAAATTTTTATAAATTTTTATAAATTTTTATATAAATTTTTATAAATTTTTATAAATTTTTATAAATTTTTATAAATTTTTATAAATTTTTATAAATTTTTATAAATTTTTATAAATTTCAAACAAAATATTTGTAATTTTAATATCTGGTGTTTTTATTTTGCAAGCAAAGTACACTAATGTTTAATTCATATGAGTAATGTTAGCAAATTTCAAATGCCAGTACATTAAATTTACAATTTTTTTTGCAATGTATAAGTTAACGATCTCTGACATTTAAAAAATTTGGCTGCAATGAGACGTACAAAACTCTTGCGCCAAACGAAAACTGTGAATTTCGTGATAAAGGTTTGAAGTTATTTAAAATAATGTAGGTAATTTTGTAATTTTTTCGATATGTATCCTGCTATATCGCTTAACACAGTTTGACTGTTCTGATATCCGAATTGGTTCGGATAATCGAGGTTCTACTGTATTCCTGAAACATTCGAGGCTTCCCATTCGATGAAATTCGTAATTGGTTCTACGGTGGGGTGTCGCGAAAATGGACCACAGCGTTTGCACGGCTCTTTCATGTTAAATCAGACCGTAACATTCACGACTTTAACCTCGTCTCCATCAAATTTACCTTGGCAGGGTTCTTTTAATTCGACTTTGTGGTCGTTTGACTGACGATCTATATACGCGCGATAGTTAACGGCTCCATCTGTGGCGCCGGAAGAGAATCTCCGTTCTCCACAAAGCAATGGTAATGATTTTGGGCATCGTTAAATACTATACAACTTTCCGCCCGCTCGGCGAATGTGTGTTCGTGTGTATCTGTGTGTGCCAGGTGTATTCGCGAGGATAGAGAAATATATTCCGAAAATGGTGAGTGCACTCGGTCCTCCAGCGTAGCCGGCCTCGCGAGAGGGTATCTCAAACAAACCGCTTTGCCGTGCGCAAACCACTCTCCGGTGGGTGCGATCCCTCTTCCCCATGCCGTCCGGGCGACCGACCACTCGCGGTAAAAGCCTAACGAACAGTGCGTTCCATCTTGAACGTAATTATTTCGCTTTGGGCGCGGAGCCGTTCGGACGGTTCCGCCGGAACGAGGACGGAGGGAGAGTAATGATGGCAATGACGAAAGAAATTTATATGCGTACATTTCCCCGGCGATTAATCCAGCTATAACCCGAGGAGCGTTTGTGCTATACTTGACACGTTCGCTCTCGTTAACGTCACGAAAATTCTCCATTCAATTTCATCCCCGGAGGGGGGCATTATAACCACGCGCGAGGGGTTTTGATAAAAATTTCGTCAGTATTCCCTCGCCAGCGGCAACGACCGTTCTCGCGCGTCATCTCATTTATAAACGACGAGAAACGTGCCTCGTGGCCGGGGGATGGAGGGCGGGCACGACACAACGAACCATCAATTCACGGGTATAAAATAAATATTCTCCTTCGGGGGAGTGTAGCCACCCTGTCCCAGGGTGCAAGTTA
The DNA here is from genome assembly GCA_030522725.1 of Ichneumoninae sp. B BG-2022a. Taxonomy (NCBI): domain Eukaryota; kingdom Metazoa; phylum Arthropoda; class Insecta; order Hymenoptera; family Ichneumonidae; species Ichneumoninae sp. B BG-2022a. The sequence goes on from JAPYZD010007773.1 coordinate 9,154, forward strand.
GACCGCATTGCCCAACGTTACGTACCAAGATCGACTGACCACGAAAAACGCGAAGCGCTCTTGGGAGATCCGTGTACACGCTGCCGTTAACTCGCTGCTCTTCCCGCTCGCCGTTAGAAATTTTTCCTATTTCCGGTTATGCGCGCCCGGGCCAAGCTGCAAGGCGCGTTATTTATTGCTTTATCTTGGCTTCGATATCAAATTATTTCAGGAACCACGAAGGGAGCGGCTGGTGCGCAGGTTTTTTTGCTCTTCTCTCGTCTCCGCGCCGGACCCAAGATATACCGAGCTCATCCCCCATAATTCCGAGCTCGGCCAAAATTCCAAAGGTTTTCTCTTCCATCCACGATTATCGGGGTGTGGAAATTGTTTTTTACGAAGATGTCTCTTGCGTCGGACCGGCAGTCGCATCGTTCCCGCGAAAGCGGTAGCAGTTTTGAGCGAATGCGTCATCGCCGTCGGTGACATTTCGGCAAGGGGTAATGTCACACCGCTTTGGAAAGGAAAATGTCACGGCGTGCACGGGATTTGTAGGGGGCGAAGGAGGAAGCTGATGACACGACGAATAACGTTGAGCAAAATGTCAGTCACGAAGATTCTGCTACACCCAGAAAAATAATTTATTTCACGGCCACCGTTTATTTGGTTTAAGTAAAATGGTAGTAAGTGTGTATTTCTTAACAATACATATTATGCGTTGATGATCGGTACCATTTTTTTTTTTTTACATTTAAACATTAATATACTTCTAATATATATTCTACTTGCATTCAAGTATTATTAATGGCCCATCGACCGAAGTCCTTCAGCCCTAAAAATATTTAGTTGATCAAAATAAATATTTATTTCATTAAAGTAACAATTTACTTAATTTAAATAAATATTTATTTAAATCAAATAAATATTTTAGTTAAACCAAATAACAGGTGGCCGTCAAATAAATTATTTGTCTCCGTGTTCTCCCTCTATTGCAAACGATGCGTGTTGCAAGGACGCTAGAAGCAATTCTGTTAATGTAAGTAGCAACGCTTTTTCCCCTGAAAATCCGCGAAAAAACCAGAATGGAAAATTCGTGAAAATGTATGAAAAAATCTAAAAATCGCAAAGCCCCTTAACGGTGTACGTTAATGCATTGCGAGTAACAAGGTTAAATCCGCTAACGGCTACAACGAGTACCGGTCTGGTTCGTCCTCGTAATACCTCGAGAAAAGAAGATTTCGGGCCGAGTGAAATTATGACGTGGACAACTACGAAGATCCCACGGATTTCAAGGGAGAAAATCATCACTAATTATGAGCGCATGGAAAAAGTGGTGAAGACGGCGCGGTTCATGTATCATTGATTTTCATAATCCGACCCGACCGTATTTATATTCCTGGCAATGTTACATCAACCATCAAAAGGGTAGTGTCATTGCCTCCTCTCCCTCCCGCCGTTACAGCGGATTACAGGGGGGGGGGGCTCACTAATTATAAGCGTACGATAAAAGAAGTGAATATGAACCGGTTCATGTACACAGAAAAAAATATCATTGAATCAAGTACAATTTGCTTGCGGGCAGCCAATAAAGTAAAAACGTTGTTTCAATTCTACTCTGAATTCGTACAATTTCATACCGGATTGAAACGATAACATGTCACCTTGACAGTCGTTGTTTCAATATCATATGGCATTGTAAGAATTGAAAGTAGAATTGAAACAAACATTTTTTTCTTCGGCAACCCGCAAGCGATTTTTTTTTCAGTGTATCACTGAATTTCGTAATCAGGCCCGACCATAATCATATTCTTAGCAATAGTATATCAACCAACAAGAGTGTTCTCTCATCATCCACGCCTTCCCAACCTCCCGTCAGCCGAAAACTTCCACCCAGGATCTCGCGACGACGCGTTGTTTCCTCCCTCGCACATACCTTTTCATTCCTCTTCCGCAGCCCGCACTCGCTCTGGATGTGGGTCTTGTATCCTGTAATACGCGCCGAAATAATAATATCGCCCATGAAAGATCATCACTCATATCCGGAACAGGCCAGCTCGAAGATTTTTCAACGCGGTTCTTCCGCCTCTTGTTCTCTTGCCAGACCGTCTCCATGGATCTTGCGCGGGGCCGCGAGACCTCCCTCGTCGCTGTCAGCGCTTCCTCTTCTCCGCGAGCACGAGAAATATCGCCAGTATCAAGCTCCGCGGTACTCTTCCTTTCTGGCACTTCCAACATGCGATCCCTGAGAGGTCTCCGGCCGTTCCTCCATCCCTGGCAAAGTCCTCCGGAGCTCTCTCCCAAGAAATCTCTGTAAAACGGAAGTCGACGAGTAGCGAACTCGACCTCCCGTTGTCTCGAACACCGCCCGCGATCCCATGGCATCCCAGAATTACTTTCGCTCCTCCCTCAATTAATAAAGAAGCACGGAGATACGGTAGTTTCCGGTGAACGCATTATTCACAGTTCCGGCTATTGCATTCCTATTTTCAGGATCCCACCGTGAATCCATTAATACAAAGCGAAAAAGCCGCTCCGCCTCCCGAAGATACACAGAACACCGGACCGGATACGGCTCGCATGCACCATAATGCTAACAATAATACACCAATACTTTATTAACCTACGGACTTTTTCATAATACATAACATCGAGGATTTCGTTACAACGATAACTTTTCCATTGAACCTGCGGCGCGGTACGGAAACTTGCGGATGCAATGTAATACGATAAAGGAGCGTGTGTTTTACTGTGCGCTGTAAATTTCTAGCGTTGGGGTAATAATAATGAGTTTAACTTGCGAGCAAACTCGGGGGATCGCAGGGACTGATGGTTGCCTCGCTTTCCAGCGTTCGCTTCAACAATTCGTTCAGCGTCAATTCCTAAGGTACGCGGAGACATCCACTCGAATTGGGTGTATTTTAAGCAGCTTAATGGAACACGCGTTTCGACAAGTTACTGGACTGATGTTCGACTGGAATTGTCGAGGGCAATAAGTATTTCACTTCGGTACCAATGATAATACCATACGGAAGGAAGTTTGATCGCCTCGAGCATGCGCGTCAGGAATATCGCGCCAGAAACACCGTTCAATCCTGCGGGAAGTAATTTTACGCTCTTCTCGCGACTACCCTCGTGGAGATTGTCGCTACAGTTATGGTCTGGAAAGTTGTGGGCACCGTAAAGTAATCCGTCGTAAATGTAACTCGCAACGTTCGTGCGTTAGCGCTACACGCGCCAAGGCAATCGCTGGAACAACGTTTGACGGAGAGAGAACGGATGGATTTGCGAAAGGGAAATAGAAATCCGAACGTTCGCCACTCGGAGTTGGACGGTGGCGCACGCCGCTTGTTAAATACCATCGCCAGTATGTTACCAAATTTTTGTTTCCATTCCCACTTTGTTTTTCTGTTTTTTTTTGTCCCGTAGTTTTTTCAGACCCAATCCAGCCGAGTTACGCTCCGCTGTTAAACGCTTTTTTCCGCCTATTTCCACCTTCTATGTTCCATTCCATCTCGTTTGGCTCGTCTATCTCGAGCGTTCACTCATCCGTCGGGGCTATTTCGCTCATCCGTCCACTTCGCTTCGTCGCCCATAAAACCGATGGACATCTATCACGAATCGAAAAGTCCACGCGAAGTGATTTGCCCACTTCCGCATCGCGCGAACACGGAGGCCCATTGGAGGAGGAACTCGTTGCCCGGAGTACCGCGCGGATAACGTTCAATTAACTCCATGCAAGGGGTGAAACGAGGTGTGTTCCTGGCGCATCCTGTACCGACGCTGTACACCGGTGTGCCGGCCAGTTTGCTGAATTCGCCGTTGGTGCCGACGTTACGACCGTCCTCGGGGCCGACTGAAGTTTCCCCGAAATGTCTCGAATTTCGTCGTCGAAACGAAAAGCCACCGACACCGATGCCAGGCGTCAACCGGATGGACCGGCGAGCTATAGGAAAACATTGGCAGTCGGATAGACTGGAACGAAACGGGGGTTCGATTGGATTGGACTATTCGCGAGATGGTAAGAGCTCGGATAACCGGTGTTGGGACTACCGACGCCTGTGTCGTAGCTTGTTCTCAGCTGGATGGGAACTCCTGCACCGTTCGTTTGCCGAGACGATACCCCGAGGTACGTATCGCCTGCCGAAAGTGGCATCCGGAGACGTAAGTACCAAGCGTACCGACCCCTTGCAACGTTGCATATCGGGTGTGGAAGACGAGGAGGAAGACGTTACCCTACTTTCTTTTCGCAGCTTCCTTCCCATTCCACGGCAAGAGGGCGGAAGTCTTCTTCGCAGCCGGCACTCTTCCTCACCGTTCGATTTCCCACGACCTATATACTTCGATACCACCCCACGCGCCCCCCAGGTCACATTCGGCTGCCCCTTGTCCATGTGTGTTCGCTTCGTTTGCTTCCTGGCAGAGTCCGACTTGCGATTGGCTCAACGCTCCCTGCCGATCTTCTTTCGCGTTGGACGATCGCAATGCCAGAACCACGTGAAACTGGGGCACCCGATGCTTTGGGTATAACCTGCGAGGACTGTCGGTCAATTCGGGAACGACGATTGGCGGTGTACCGTTCAAACGGCACCTCCTGAGAGTTTTATAGGCTCTGAGGAATGTGGCGAGTAGGGGAGACAGGAGACGAGAGTAACACGGGTCAATTGTAACAAGCGGCCGCGTAACGCTGCGCAGGATCGGACGCATCAGATATGAAGTGAACAACATTATAAACATCACCTTATGATCATGCAATCACCTCATAGCTGAATTTTCAAAAATACCAATTCGCCGAAACCAAATTTGATTCAAGAGTGCAGAAGTGATTTTTCGGCTGTGCGGATCGCGTCTAGGCAACACAATACAAAATATTAGTGCAAACAAGCACAAGGATTTGAAAGGTACATTTTTGCGGAACATTTTGATCGCTCAGACGATTAGTTTCAGATTGTTATTAACCGATGCCACAGTAACTTTGCTAATAATCATGTGTGGGGTCGATTGTAACAGTCGATCTGGGTCAATTGTAC